>JAYJMB010016262.1:0-93126 GCA_036873735.1 Pouteria campechiana
CACTCCAATTGACTCCTAAATCAAAATATGAGAATAATGAGTATATTTAGGAATCAAATAGGTGCAAAAGATGAAGTGTTAGGAGAATAAAATATGACATTTTGCATTCTCATCAGTGCTTCATAAACATGCACAATAAGTCGTCTATGTTTTTAGTTGTGGAAAATTGTGTGACATACGATTGTGGCCATCATTATCAGAAAAGATGAATTATCCTGTGACATTGATGAGTAAAACTGTCTTGATTTCATAGTGATTGTAAAAAGATAATGTTGAATGAGCTTGATTTTTTTGATCATAGATTGGATTAATAAAGTGTTTCAAACTGTTAGGATAAAATTTTGATTATGATCAATGATTGTACCATGGTACCTTCCAAGATGTGAGGAGATTAATTGAAATTATTGGACTATATGTTAAACTTTGACAATTTTGATAATTTCCATGAATTGTTTGCAAGGTGAGATATTTTTGTAAATTGTGAAGTATTACTGAAACTTGGTGATAGTTGACATGTCATTGATATGATTAATTTATTGTTTCATAAAACCTTCAAACCGCCACTTCCCAAATCCCAAACGTGAGCTTCCAATCATTCCAAACACTCAAAACAACCTCAACATCATCTACCTTCCATCTATACCCATTTCTTCATTCCAAAATAGCCTCTTAATAGTTGGAAATGTGGAAACTCCAAACCACATGAGGGATTTCATGGCAGTTACAGGCATCAAGAAAGTTTTTCCTTTGCAAATCAATTGGGACTCTTTTATTGTTGGAGAAAAGTAGAGAAAGTGTTGGGAAAATGGTGACTGGCATGTAAAAGAAAGTTGCGCACATCAAATGTTTGATAAAAGTATTGAGTGAAAGGGAAACTTTGTGTGAGTGATTATATGAAGCATTCTCATATTCCATTATGTTATTTGTTTGTGCAAAAAGGAAATCAGAGGTTAAAAGGCTTGTGTAGTGCATTGTGAATTGTGCAAGACATTGTTGATTGTGAGCAAGTTGATTAACGCATTCCAAGTGTTTGTCAAAATGCATGAAGAGGGAAATGTAGTTTTACAGGTGTTTGTGGAAATTCTTCAGTGAAGTGAGATTTGCATTGAGTGGCTGCAACTATTACTGGAGCAATTTTGGTTACCATTGGAAGTTTGGGGCTATTGTGTTTGATATTGGTGGGGTCTTTGTAGCATTGAATTACATTATTCTTGATTTGGATTGTGTGGTGTTGCATCAAACTACAATGTTGCATTTATTACACCAATGGTAAGCATATTATCACTATGCCTCTCAAAGGACAGAAAACCATGTTTGCAAGTCCTTCTAAAAGACAAAGAAGTGCAAAACAAGAACCTCCAATCAAGCTAACATTTGTGAGTCCAAAGGCTGCAGAAAGATACAAAACTTCAATTGTAAACAAAAAATGCATACAAGACAGAGGTCTTTACAACTCAATGTGAAGTGCCCGTGATGTTATTAGAGAATGACATTGGGAAGAATTTTCCAAGCAACTGGGTGCATCTCTTGTTCTAGTTGTATGGGAATTCTATTCTAATGCCCTGGAACATCAAATTATGAAAGCATTGGCATGAGGTATATGGGTTCCATTTGACAGAACCAGCATCAATCGAAGATATCAACTACCGGATTTGCCCGCATATGACTTCTCCAAATTGAAGGATTAGGACCTGATTATGAAGAGGTAGTCAGCATCCTTGCACAGGGAAGCACATAGTGGAAAACATATGGAAATGTGGTGATTAGTTTTTCTAGTTCGGGGCTACATAATCCGGGAAAAGTACGACACTACTTCATCTCCACAAAACTAATGTCATCATACCATGTTTCCACAAAACTAATGTCATCATACCATGTTTCCTTAGTTTCTAGAGATCAAGCATTGTTGAACTATGCCATTCAGACTGGGCTATCTATTGATGTCGGGAAAGTCATCGAGGCTTCCATCCTAAGCATAGTAATAGGATTGGCAACTACATGAGGCTTTGGTCACCCATCCTTGATATATAATCTCTGTTTACAAGCGGGAGTGTTAAATAGTCCATCTGAAGAAATTCAGCATCCCAAACCTCCTATCACTCTAGACATGATTAGGAGATTGGCCAAACCAAGGGTCTCTACTAATAAGGATACCCCAGGCCCCAACATAGCACACACCAACACCTCATAACCAGGGAGGTCAAGGCTGATAAGAAGATTACAATTTATGGATTACAAAGTAGTAATTTCTGACTTGCACAAAGAAGTAAGATAGATATAGACTCCCTTAATCGATTTGTCGCCAAGCATGAGAAGCAATATGAGTACCTGATGCAATGCTACAATGCTCTAGCCTCAGAGCTTCCCACCCAATCGGGAAATCCGATTTAGCTTTCTCCACCTCGATTCTTTCCCTCTTACTGTAACGCCCTGCCTAGGGGCCTATGTGTTTTACTATTTCCCTCTGATTTCTCCATTTTTAAGGGAAACTTCTACCAAAAATCTGACAGAGTTTTCTCTAAAATATAAGGATTACACCAAGCATACATTTAATCATATCAAATTGACAATTCAATAATTATAAAACAACAATACTAACCACAAACTTACACCCCACAACCACAGCTGCCCAGATCAAAACCAAATCATGATGGCAATATACATCACTTAAATCATATAGATCCATTCATAATTTCATAATTAAATTACTACGACATGCCGATACATTTCATTTAAATCTTTTTACATATAATATACAAATACCCAATGGGATTAATATCTTAATCAATCATATGACAAAAGACCTCTTTAATCTTGCACATAAGTCCCTAACCCACAATTGAGATTCTTTACTTGACCTACCAGCTAAAAAAAATAAGAATAAGAAGGTGCGAGTCCGAGCAAACTTAGTAAAGCACAAGAAAATAATAATCAATCCAAAAATAGCATATTTCAACTAAAAATGAATGAAAACATGCTAATGTAATCATACTATGAGGGCCAATTTGCCAATACAAATTCTACACCATATAGGTGTATCATATCATGCACACCACATCATAGCAATGTCGTACAGGCATTAAACATATTCCTGTGACATTCAGGCACGACTTGTCATAATTATGCCATTCAGGCATCTCACAATGCATCCATATAAGTATTATATGAAAGCAAATTCATCTACCCTTGTCTAATATGCATGATCGTGGAATGTTTCCCATTCCATCACTATACACCTTAACATAATATAACATATATCATCACAGTCAAGGGATATTTATTATCCTGCATCCATTCATACACTCATAAGCATCAAAGGATATTCTTTAACCTCAATAAACAACACATTCACATCATACAACAAACACTGGCCCTTGTAACCCAAGAGATACTCACTATCCTTATTAATCCATACATTTGTATATCTAAAATTACCAAAAATGATTATGTAGTGCAACACAGTTTTACCATTCATACATCACAACACATGTTTTTGGGATATCCCATATCCCCATCTAGTCATATATGCCCGGATATAAACAACAGGATAACTACTATTCTCATCCATTCATACTTTGAATCAAGAAAATGTCTACTTACCTCAGGAAAGAATACTTGCACCAGGCTTCAATTTCCATAACTCCTTGAGTTCCATGGCTTCTCTTCCATACTTAGATAGCCCTACATAGGCATAATTCAATTGATCTAACATTTCATCATACATGTATTGCAAATAACTTAACTAGCAATTGCCACAATGATATAACAGCTTTACTTGCATTCCTACTATAATATGATTCATTTTCAACACCCTTAGCTTCAAATCCATTACATTAACAATTTATTATATCTCAATTCAACTAATTCCTCATCCCATCTAATTTGGGTTTTAAGGTTATACTCAAGCCCTTCATACACAGTTCATTTTTTATTAGAGCATTACATAGAACACTTTCACATGTATCATTTAAATCATACAATTCAACAAAGATTCCAAGGGGATTCCATTTCTAGTAAGACATCCCCATCATACAACATGAATATAAGTAATTAATCATAAAAATAAGCTAATTGATCATTAACTTAATCAATTTACTGGTTAAACACCCTGTGCACAAAATTTCCTTTCTTAAGGTTCATTCGGTTTCTATATATTTTATGAACTGTGCTATAACCAAATTCCTCAAATCCAAATCATTCCAAAACCATAATAATTAACCCATTAACCATTTTTCCCATCACAATTTCACATAAAGTATTAAATTCCCCCAAATTCCACTATTCTCAAAACCTTAACTTGAAATAAATTGTAAATTTAGTTGGGAAAAGCAACTTACAAAGGAATCTAAACATGGCTTCCTCCCATGAACAAAATTTCAAGATCCAATCCCAAAATAGCTTCCTCCAATCGCTCGAAACTAGATTTTTGACCTTTCTTCATCATCTAAATGGCTAAAACTTGTAGAGTCCCATAGTATGGCCTAATCCAAGAGGGGAGGCATGAATTAGGTTTATGAAATTATAGAGGTTTCAAGGAAGTAGATGTTTTTAATTTTTTTTTTGATAAGTGGATTTTTATTGTTTTCTTAAGAATTCTATTCTAGTTTTCTTTTCATGTTATGATAATGAGTTTTATCTTCATATAAATTCTGATTATTTTTAAGAGATCAAACCTTTAAACATTATTACAAAAGGAATGACTAGGAATGGAATTCCTAGTCGAGACCTTAAACTATAAAGTTTCTCAAGCAAGTTTGACAATGGCTTAGGACTGTAATGACATTAGAAGTTCATTAAGATTTTCCAGAATGATTTAGCTCAAAGCAATAAATTTATGTCAATTTAAATCCACAGACATCTAGAATATATAGCAATGAAATGTATAGTCAAATTAGACAACTTATCTCCTTTGGCACTTTCGTTCATGAATTTCTCATTTAAGCTCATAGGTGTTGTTGCCAATCTTGACTAATTGTTTAGCATCTTCTATGAAGTTCATTACGTTGCATTTGAGATTTAATTTGTTTGAGATAGAATCTTGATTTTTTTAATCATTTTCTTGCATCTGGAACTTAAACTTGTTGGTCCACTTGCTTGATTTTTGAGTTGAGAATAAGGTTTTGATTTTTCTTTGTTCTCATTATTCTTCTATGCTTATTTCAAGCTTTCCTACATACACTTAAAAAATTCTTACACCTTCTTTTCATCAATAAGCTCAAATAGATATTAATATGTATTGTCAATTTATTAGTGCAAAAATTCATTTTAGCCATAAAAGTATCCAGTAAGCAATGCAAAACAGTTTTCATTAATAAGAAGGGTAAGCGTTCTACTTTAATTAATCTTTGAGTTATTTGAACTAGCATTGTTATGAATGACATTTAACTTTATGTGCTATATCAAATTGGTTTTTCCTTTAATGATTTTGAGCGTAACCATTTAGTTTTGTTATTCTTAATTTACTCTATTTTTAGTAATGTGTCTTTTAGGCATTCTTATCTTTACGTTATTTATTATTTGATTATTATTTATTTTCTTATTTCTAATTTTCTTTGGAAATTTTATTTTATGTTTTCAGATCCTCATTTATTCTAGTATGTATCCTAGGTTGTATACTTGAACGATAAGGATATGTATATAAAAATTTAAGCATGAATTCTAATATTTATCAGTGTCTAGATGTATGATCAGGTATTTGCAAAAATATACTTCATAATTTTCATCAATGTACAAATGAATGAATAATAGAAAGTAAAATTTTTGAATATAAATTTGTTTCTATCAACATGTAAATAATTAGAAATAAGTAATTGAAAGACTAAATATGAATTCTTATTAACAAGAGAGTGAACAAATAGAGATACGCAAGTAGAATTTCAAAATTCAGACACATTTAATAAGAACATTTGAGGCTGAGTGTCATACCTACACTTACCTTTTCTTTTTATTTCGAAGGAACTTAGTATTTCATCATGTCATCATTTTGTTTGTACAAACCAAGTCTCCTTTCTTTTTCGTCTTCTTCTTTAGGAGTTCGTTTCTTCTTTCCTTCACTCCCTGCACTCAAGTTAGTCTCAATAGTAACATAAATAGTGTGTGAGTGCAAAGTGTTTTGCCCCTTTGGAATTATTTTTGGCTTGTCTAAAAATTTCTCATACCAACTTATAAGTTAACACATCTTTGCAAATGGTGGGGCAGAGAGCATATAGTGAAATTTCAATATTTTCAATTCTGCTCTCGTTGCATCCTTGCTTATGCCAATATAGATGATTTCCATAAATGAAGATCATTTGGCCATAAGATATGTTTCCAATCTCCTTTTCCATTATATCAAATTTAATCCATTAAAATTTTGGAAGATGGGAGATGAGTAATCTTTGAAGCACACAGAGGATGATATTGTTGGTTAACCCAAACGGATCACTAGGATTGTTAATCTAGCTTGCTCTGATGCCACTTGTCGAGTCCCTTAATATGGCTTAATCCAAGAGGAGAGTGGTGAATTAGGTTTATGAAAATTCATTACTTAACCCCTATTGAACCATTTTCCTATTTTTGTGCTTGTGTGTGGTGCGTTGTAAAATAAGTAATAAAACAGTAACATGTATGAAGGATAAAGCTAATAAACAAATGTACACAAACAACACAATTTTTATAGTGGTTTAGGAACCCTATCCCTTCATCTACTCTTCCAAGAGCACAAACTCATTGTGCCTTGGGTTCCACTATATCCCATATAATGGAAATATAATAGTGCTCCTAGCACTCTTCTAGATTCCAGCTTTAGAGGCATAAATACAGTGTTCCTGACACCTTTCTGGATTCCAGCTCTAGGGGGCATAAACATGGGTTCCCAACACTCTTCTAGTTTTCACAAGCTCACGAGGAAACTCACTAGTTTTGATTATCACCAACAAAATTGATGGTTTTCCAAAGGTCACCACCAACTCTCTAGTTTTCAGATTAGCCAGAAAACTAATACACTTTTACAAAATTTTACATTTAAGCACAGGAAAAGATGAGATCTTTTGTAGTTCTAACAATACATAAAGATCTTCCCAAAATTTAAAATTAATGGCCATAAAGATTTACAGATTAAATCTCATGAGGGATAGCTGACGATTTAAGCTTTCGACCATGGGTGGAAGGATTTGCTTAAAGTTAAGCTCATTTGAAAAGTATTCCTTCACCACTTTGAATCATCCAACTCATCTTCTTAATTAGATCTTCATAAACTTGACCATTGTAGAGGAGAAGGTTAGGATGGATGTATGAATAAGAGCAACTTTGAATGAAGAAGACTGTTAAGATTTTTACCGTTAAAGTGATAAGTCTAACCCCTTTACTAAGCTTGATTTTGATGATGAATGAGATTAAATAACTTAGTTTTGATAATAAACAAACAAGTGAGTGAAGAATCAAGTTACTAACAAATCACTTTTTAAGTGTTACAGTATTAATATCAAAAATAGATTAAGGAAAATATTAAAGGAATGCTCAAATAAAAAGGTATTCAAAAGCCATTAAAAAACATTCAAGAACTTGCTTTTAAGCTAAGCATGAAAAGATGAAAGGTTAAGAAGAAATCAAATTTACTCAGAAGTAACCAAATGTAACTAAGAATTATATCAAAGAATTCCATAATTTCTTCAGAAGCAAAATCAAACTTCAGAAGAAACACAGAAGTTGAGTCAATTGTACAGAAATGTGATAGAAGAAACTTTACGTTACATACAAGTTAGATAGAACAAGGATACAATGCACAAAAGTAATGCAGAAGTTTTATCATGCTGCATAAAAACAAGACAGAAGCAACACAACGATGCACAGAAGCAAGTTAGAAGCAACACAATGATGCATAGAAGCAATTCAGAAGGACTATCTTATTACACAAAAGCATCGTAGAACCCCATGGTATTACTCAGAAGCAATACAGAAATGCTCGGTCACACAGAACCAAGACAAAAGGAACTCTGATCACATAGAAGCAACCCAGAAGATAAGTCAAGTGATCAAAACCATAACAGAAGAATTTTTGGAATAACAAAAGCAATGCAAAAATAAAAATAATATTACATAGAAGTAATACAGAACCTGTCAAGGTATACAGAAGCATTACAAAAATCATGCAAAATCAAGTTAAAAGAAATATCAAAGACATGATCGATTCAACATGATTAAATAGAGATATAAAGAAGTAAAGATTAAGCTTCATAAGTGAACTAGAAGATACTCAAAAGTTTTTAGAAGACTCAAGGATGACCATTGAAGAATAAGGGACAGAAATTCTAAAGAAGATATTGCCAAAAATTTACTAACCACAGAAGTTTCACATAACTACTTCAGAAATTCTTTTGAAGTATAAATCTAAGCATAGAAGTTATGAGCACTCTACTCAAAATTTCTAAACTCCAACAATGCACAAAAGTCATCACCAAACCTGCCTAACTTGTTTGAAAATGATCCCAAAGGTTTCAACAGCTAAAAATTTAAATTTTTATATAAAGAGGATTGAGAAAACAACTACAACGACTAAGAGAGATTACATTGAAAATCACTTTGTTGATTAAGAGAAGAACATCTGCAACTTTCCATCATTTAACTCTATCTGCTACGCCACTGCCAAAACATTTTGAATCTTCAATATCAGACCTACATCAACTTCAAAAGGAGTTTGGATATGTTCTCATTACTTTATTCTTTCAATTAAGCTTTAACTTTCATACATATTAGCCTAAAATAAGAGGCATTGTTATTGTGCACTTCATCCTAAAAATCCAAGAATTGGTTGGTAAGCTCGATAAAACTAACTATTTGTGAAAGTTTCTGGTTAGCTTTGAAAATTAGTAAGATAGTTGGTAAGCTTGAAAACCAATGTGTAAGAGTTTCTGGTAAACTTAAAAAACCAGTAAGTTATTGGTGAGCTTGTAAAATCAACAAGTGTTTTAGTGGAACCTGAGTTCAGTAAAGAAGATTGACTTAGAGAAGTGGAGTAGGAACCCAGGAAGGGCTGAACCACTATAAAAATATTGTGTATGTGCTACAAGTTACTCTCTCTACAAGTTATCCAGAAATGAAGCAGTTTGACATTGTCTTTTAACCTCTTTTGAGAGGTTATCTCCCAGCAGTTGATGGTGTGCTGTCGTAGGTAACCAAATTTAGAACCTTACTCCACTTAAATTACCTATAGTAGTGTGAATAAGAGTTGATCCCACGAGGAGTATCTAGCTTAGTTCTATGCAATGTAAATAAGAAAAGGGATTTCTGAATGTAATGAAGAAAGTATTATGAAAGAATTCTATCAAAGAAGAAAACCTTGGTTCAAGTCAACATCCACCATTAGAATCTCATAACTGATTATTGATGCAATTATAAATCAAATCATACTTTGAATATTCACCATTGAAATTATTTTTCCTATCTCTCTTTCAACATAGTTAATTAGAAACCAACATTCTAATTAACCCTAACTACTAAACAACCCAAGACCAATGTTAAAGGTTTAATCTAATAGCAGCCTTAAGATTTATAAAGATTGGTAAAGTTAAACAACACAAGTACTAGCGGTTGTATTTAATTCAGTTAAATATCCTTCCTAAGATTTAATAATTGCAACAGCAGTAAATTATTAAACCCTAGTTGCTTCATAAATTATAGTGATCAAACAATTATGGATTTGATATCTAATTTAGCAATAGATTGCAATGACTAATAAACTAGTAGGCCTCCTAGCAATTAAGCATGAGAATTATATCATGAACATAGAAGAACATTTAATAATTAAAGTATAAATTGAATAACTAAATCAAATTAGATCTCACAATATATTGATTCTAAGGCTTCTATCTCCTTAAACCAAGAAGAAAAATTTAGCCATATAGGGCCATGAATTCAAGAAGAAAATAAAATAGAAAAGAGAGATGAAGAAGATTCTTTATCAATAGCTACCAAAAAGTTCTCCTCAAACCCTAGCAAAAGAATCTTCTAAAATTCTAGGAAACTGCTATTTATACAAAATCAAAAATATACAAAACAACAATTTTTACAAGTTTCAAAAAGTGGGAAACGGAGCCGGAAACCACCGACACCCGATTGGCATTGCGGCGCCACCTCGCTGTCCAGTGGGGTGGTAGTGTGAAGTGGGTTGGTGCTGACTGTGCTGGTATGTTGCCTCTAGTGCTACTTTGCTCCTTTTTGCTTCTCCTTAGCATGTCATCCAGTGTACGATCCGTACCATAGGGGCTCTGCCCCCACACCCCTAAAGAGATCAATGCTGGGTTATGAGATTAGGTCTAGCTGCCTAATATCTCCACTACCACCACAAATCTCTATGAAAAATCTATGCTTGTTTCACCATGAGATCTTTGAACTAACTAAAATAGAATTCGAGTCATCATCTAAAGTTGTCCAAAATCCCTCAATTGACTTCCTTTTGCACTTAACCACTCCAATTGTCTCCTAACTCAAAATATAAGAATAATGAGTATATATAGGAATCAAATAGATGCAAAAGATTAAACATTAAAGGAATAAAATATGATATTTTGCATTCTTATTATTTGAACATCTATATTAAGGGGAGATATTTTGAAAGAAAACAAGTAAGCAAAATAGAAGAAAAATCTTGTAGTGTAATCAAGAGAAAATTAAGAGATCAAGATTATACAGAGATTCTAACTTTGGTTTTGCAGGTGAATAAAGCTTGGATAATCAGGAGCACTGATGTCATCTGAGAGTTAAATTAGTTTTAAGCCTTTTATTATTACATTCTTTATTATGTTGATTGTACCTTGGTATGGGTTGTAAACCAAAAGATAGTTGAATTATTACAGTTTGTGTAAGTGATTCATCTATATTGTTACATGGAAGTGTAAGTCTAGAGAACAGAATATGTATACCACTGTAACTTTGGAACTAAGTTGACTAGTGGAACCTAAGTCTATGATTGTGACTTGGAGAGTAGAGTAGGTAGAGAGAGTCGAACCACTATAACATCTATATTCCGAATTCATGAGTCATTGTCTTTATAGTTCATTTAATCACTTCTATAAGATTGCATTACTTTAGCCATACTACGAGACCAACATGAGTACTAAGAAAGCCTTTGTGATCCTTAAAAGCTCATTTTTGTGCAGAGGATCTTCCCTTTGTGTTATAATTGATAGCCTTGAATGAGAGATTGTTAAGGTTAAGCTTTTTGGCCTTAGGTTGCAAGATGTTTTGAAGTTTAAAGCTCGATCAATAACCATGAACATCCCAACATTACTCCTTATATAGATCTTCCAAAATCTTAACCATTAGAAGTGGTTGTTGTGCATTAAATGCTTTGCAACATTCAATTTTTTTACCATTGGTGTAGAAAGGTGGATCATAGACGACTATGATAATCGGCTATAGTCAGTGGGCAATATGGCAATGGTTGGGATACTAGCTGCAGTTAGAACCCTAACTTTCTCCCAAACCCATGTTTCTATCCATTGCCAAATGAATCACAGGTAGTTATGGTATTGATTGCACTCCAAATGGTATCATAGGTGGATTGGGTTTTGTCGGGCCCTTCTTCCAGCAGCGTGGTAGGCAGTATGTGGTGGCACTTTCATCTTCAATTATAGGGTCACAAGCGACTATGGTATTAGCTATGATTGTTTAATGACATCATGCCTTGCTAGAATACCACGAGCGGTAAGCGCAGGTGATTGTAATGTGGCTAAAGTGCAGGCAATAAGTGAGGGTGGCTGCGATAATTGGCTGCGGCATGCATTACTTTTCTGCACTTTGAATTTCCTTTTGAGCCTTGACGTTTTTCATAAATATATTCAATAATTTTTGTTAATCATCAAAATATGGATTATTACTTATGTTTAGCAAGTTAGAGCTTTCACACCCAACACCAAAGACTACTTCCCCCTCACCTACAATAAGAACCCGTACCCAAGCATTAACCTAGCTGCTCCTAATTTTCATTATTTTTCTGTATTTTTCTTGTAATGGCAAGATTTATAAATGTATTTCAATTCTTTATCAAAATAATTCTTTCTCAATTGTATATTCTTTCTATTTTTGTGCTTATGTTTATTGCATCCTGTGTACCCTGTTTGATTATGAGAAAAGGGGGAGAAAAAGGATTAAGGATTGAGTAGAATATGCATCATTGTAGTTAGTTAGAGCGAGCATTCACATTCATTTAGTGGGAGCCTTCATTAGACACTTAGAATTTTTTTTTAAAATTCCCTATATTTGTGAAAGGTATCACTCAAATGTTATGTTATCATCAAAAAAGGAGGAGAATGTTAAGTTTAATTTTTCTTATTGAGCTTGATTTTGATGATGAATATGATGTATTCACTAAGTTTTGATAATGAGCAAACACGTGAGTGAGAAGGTAAGGTATTAACATGTCAATTTCCAAATGTTGCAAATTTTAAAATGATAAAACCATGAAAATACACAAGAAAATCATTTATAAAGTGATATGGAATGTAAAAAAAGTGAATAATCCAATTACACATCACAAATCAAGTACCAAAGGAAGAAAAAAATAAATATAAAAGATAAAAACAAGTTTTGCAATTAGTGGATAATTCAATAAACTTAGAAAACAAGTTCTTCACTTAAGAGGACATTTCAGAGGATTCAGAGAAGTCTGAAATCATGTTTTGGATTTCAAAGAAAATTTCAAAAGATTCAAAGAAGTCTGAAATTGTCTTTTAAACTTCAGAGGACATTTCAGAGGTCTCAAGAAGAGTCTAAAGACTGGATCAAGCAAAAACCAATTTCAGAGGAATCCTTAGAAGATGGAAAGTAATTTCAGAGGAATCCATAAAGGATGGAATTCCTCTCCCAAAATCCTTAACTCAAAAAATGTTTTAGGGGTAAGACAAATTTCAAAGGCTTCTTTAGAGGAAGAAGAAATTTTTAGAAGACTGAGAAATGTAATGGTCAGTGGTAGTTGGGAGTATCAAACTTTACAGGAATTTTTAGTGGCAGTGTCCTCGCATTTTAGAAGTTTGAAGACAAATCTGGACTAAGCATTCCTCTTTTGGTAGCTTTAGAGGAAAGAATAACTCTCTTTAGATGTCTACATTTATTGCTACAATGGTACTTGACACAACTCACCTGACTTTCAGAGCTTTGAAGCTCATTTATAGAGTTCTAAAGATGCCTTGGTTAGCTTTTTAGTTGAGTGAACTTCAAGTTATCTAAAATGGGAAAAACTCGATGAAAGCATATTACAACAACTCTAGTCAAGCCTATAAATAGAAGATCAAGTAGATAGAAGCAAGTTTTAGAGAATTCTAAGAGCTTAACTTGCATTTACACTAAGATCAAAAAGTTTTCTTCCAAACATAGTTTCAACTCCAAGTTGCACTGTACTTTGAATGAAGAGTGAACAAACCATCCTTTTCAACAATTCAGGAGTCTAAACTATTAAGAGTTCATTATCAAATATGTTTATTCATTTATTCTTTTATTGTGTATAAATCTGCCAAAGTAAGAGGCATTCTTTTTATTGCAAGCAAGGGGGCTTGCAATATTGTTGTTTGATTTTAGTGAATAGGGAAGACTTACTGATTGATTGTAAGAATTATTGGTGAACTTGGGAAAATTGAATTGTTATTAGTGGAATCTAAGACAGTAAAGGAGACTCTATTAGAGAATGGAGTAAGAACCCAGCTTAGGCCGAACCACTATAAACTTTTATGTTTAGTTTGCTGTATTTTATTTTCCAATGTTTTCTAGCATTAACTATTTTATTTGGCCAAAGTATTTAGAAACTCAATTCACACCCCCCCCCCTCCTCTCCCCCCTCTTAGGACACCATTTGCAAGGGACCAACAATAGGTTTCAAAGCAAACTTCACTTGCTATTCTTAATCTCCTATCTATTCAACTCATGAAGTGATCCCAAAATGCCCAGTCTATTCCACAACATAACTATAGAGGAACAAACCAATACTAAACTCCTATTCTTTTATAGAACCAACTATGAGTACTAGAAGATGCAGATGCTAAAATTTTTAATAACCACAAATTACCAGTTGTGGCTTACTATTAAAAATGAAAGATTATGTTGAACCAAACACATTTTACTTGGATTTATTTTTTATGATGAATACATCTAGACAACCAAGTTTTGATGATGAGTAAAATGCATATGATTGAACATTTTAAGCTACTAAACATTATTCCCAAGTATGCAGTAATGAATAATATGTTAGGGAAATAACATAAGTGGATAGCACATATAAGACCATATAAGAGAAAAGATTCACAAATTTATAAGGAAGAAAACATAAATGCTCAAAATAGAAAGAATGACACTGAAACTTTGAAGATTGTTGTTTGAAACATCTTCTTAAAAATGTCTCAAATCATTGTCAAAGTAAATTAGATAGATGCCCAAGCTCGGACAAAAACAAGGCTTCAAAAGGAGAAAAAGAACTAAGTTTCAAACTCAAGCAATTTCAGATACTTAAGAAGCAAGTTCAAACATTGAAGAAACAAACTCGGATACTGTGTGACCAACGCAGAAATAAAACCAAGTTCAGACAATGCTAAATAAGAAGCCAAGATGTCGAAACTTCAAAGCTAAATTCGGACATAGCAGAACCAAGTTCAAACAGCAAAACATGTTGTCGGACATTGCAAAACCAATTCTAGACATTGCTAACGTTAGTCCAACACTTCTTAGAAGTCTAAGTTCGAAATATTAACTTCGAACATTACCAGCTCACTTCCGGACATCACCAGAATTTAGTCATCCAGCCAAGATAAAATCTCATCTATTCTAAGTCTAAAATCTTAACTTCGGACATGATGAATCATTTTTGGATATTGGCGAATGAAAACAGACACAAGCTAAATGTTCAAGTAAGTCCAAAATCTTAACTTTGGATATAGCTATTCATTTTGAACATTCCAAAGTATCTCTAGACATAGAGAAACCACGAGAGCACTTCAACAGATAGAAGTCTTGTCGATTTGCTCGCATTTAATGAAAATCATCTTCTCCAACATCATCTTCTCCAACTGAACGATTTTAAATCTCAGTATAAAAGGAGTAAAGAGAGATTGTTCCAAGAAATTAGAAAGTTGAACAAGTTAGAGAAGCAAACAAGAGCATTTAATAAGATATTAAAGTTTTTCTTCCAACTCCATTATGAGAAATGCAATCTACATTCGAAGCTCAATCTCTACAATAGCTTAAGGAAGTCTCATATACTCTGTATTTATCATAACATATTTATTTCTTCTGCACTTTAATTATGTTCAAATCAACCTGTGTATGAGGCATTTCTATTTTACAATGTTCTTTGTTTAAGATAGTAAGCAAGGGGCTTACTGATCTTAGATAAGTTTGTTAGTTAGCATGGAAGCCAATAAGTTTGTTGGTGAGCTTTGAAAACCAATGTGTATAAGTTTGTTGGTGAGCTTTGGAAACTAACATGTTTATTAGTGATCTTAGAAACCAACATGTGTAAAGTTTGTTGGTGAGTTTGTAAAACTAATAGGTGATTAGGGAAACCTAAGTTTAGTGAGTGAGGCTGACTCAGAGAGAGGAGTAGGTACCGTATTGTGGGTCGAACCTCTATAAAAATACTTGTTTAATTATGCTGCATGATTTATTCCTTATTTATTTCAACACTTGATTTTTTATTTGGCCAGAAGTTTTCAAAAGCTCAATTCACCTTAGAATGGGACCAAGAAATTATTCTTAACACCGAAGATAAATATACTACTGAGAACATTTAGGCAATAGAATATTGTGCTAAGGCAAAGAATTACCTCTACTTCGCTCTTTCCCCCTCTAAGTTTGAGAAAATCTCCTAATGTAACTTAGTTAAGGAAATATGAGACATACTACAAGTAGCATATGAAGGAACCAATCAGGTCAAGGAGACCAAGATTAACTTACCTGTGTAGGAGTATGAGTCCTTCATCATGAATGATTCAGAAACTATTTTCGACATATTTGGCAGGTTCCATAAAATCACTAATGGTTTAAAGAGACTTGGTGAAAAATACATTGAACCCAAGCTTGTCAAGAAGATCTTAAGGACTCTACCCACAAATAGGATGCCCAAAGTCACAGTTATTCAAGAAGTAAATGACCTGCACAAGATTATAGTAGAAAAACTCATGGGATCCCTCATGACCCATGAGGTACTAATGAGGCAGAAAGCTCTAGAAGAATCAAAAGACGAGAGAGCAATTACCTTAATGCATAATCAAAAAATGAAGATTCACAAGAAAATTTCTCTAGTGGTGAGGATGATAAAGATATTGCTATGATCACAAGGAGATTCTGAACGATGCTGAGGAGGAAGAAATTTGGGAGCAATTCCAACAATGTCAAAAACAAAGAAAAGAAGAAATCGACTCCCATCTACTACAACAGTAGTAAACCAAGGCAAATGCTATATGATTGCCCCAACACTAATAAAAGACAAGGAGAACCAAAGAAGAAGTACAATTTTTACTTTGATAAGAAAAACTTAAACAACAATACCAATAATTAAAACAGAAGCAATAAGAGATTTGAAAAGAAGAAGAAGGCAATGATCACTTGGGAAATGCTCGAAAGCATGATGATTGAGAGTTCAAGCAAAGCTAAAGAAAAACATGAAGCAAAAATTAGCACACTCACTCGAAGAAGGAAAGATCAGGAAGAATACTACACGAGCATTGGATTCATGGGAATCCATGAAGATGAGGTAAATTTTGAACTTAAAACTCCAACCTTGAAAAACTTCTAGAAGAGTTATATTCTAACTTCAAGGCATTGAAAGCCAAGCACAAGGAGACCAAAAGGGAGCTGGAAAGAATAACCATTAAATGCTCTCAAAATGAAAGAAAAAAAATTCAAAGCTCAAGGTTAACCAAAATACCACAAAGGAACTTGAACATGTTAAGGCAGAAAATAATGCCCTGAGAAAGACCTTTGTTTGGGCCCATAAGCTTGGCTTGACACAAGAGGAGAGGGGTGAATTAGATTTATACAAATTTCTTACTTAACCTTTATGTAATTACTTTTCCTCTTTTTTATGCTTGTGTGCAAGTTTTAATGAAATAAGCAATAAAGCAATTAAATGCAAGAAATTAAGGCAATCACATACAAATAGCACACATAATATTTTTATAGTGGTTCAGGCAACCTTCCCGACTCCACTCTTCCAAGATCACTCCTCTTTGTGCCTTCGGTTCCACTATCTTTTTATAATAGAAATACACTAGTTCTTCTCACACTCTTCTTGATTCTAGCTCAAGGGGGCATAAACTAATGCTACTCACACTCTTCTTGAGTCTGGCTAAAGGGGGCATAAACTAGTGTTCCTTACACTCTTCTTGATTCCATCTCAAGGGGTATAAACTTAGCAATCGATTATCAGAATAATATCTCAAACAATTGACTTCCTCTTCTTGATATTGGTCTCTACCAACTCAAAGAATACACAAAAAGAAAGAAAGAAAATATTATACTTTGAATCATGCTTCTTGGTGACTGTTGGGTAAGGAGTGATTTGAATAGCTCATTTTAGTGTAGCAGATCTTCCCTGTGTTGTAGAAGAAGGCCTTGAATGAAGATTATGAAGTTAAAAGCTCTTGAGTGAATATGAAGAAGGTTTAAGCTCTTAGCTATTGGTTGCTTGAGAATGACAAGGTTAAAGCTCAAAAGGATCTTCAAAATGAATGCAACAACCGCCTAGAAACGTTCTTCCACTTCTCCTTAAGTAGATCTCTCAAAATTGTGACATTGGAGTTGATTTGGTGGAGCAACATTATAATTTCTAACCATTGGGAGTTGCTAGGCGATACTACAGACAGTTAGGCCAAGCGCCTAGGCCCAATTGATATGGCAAGCAGTTGGGGAATTGGCTATAGGTCAACAAAAAGTAGCATTACTGTCGGAATACTGCAGGTGCCTAGGGTTTTGACAGGTGCTACTATAACAGTATTGTAGCTCTGACCCTTGTTACTATAGCAGCTCCCATGGCACTATAGCAGGTATCATAGCCACATATATTTATCCACATATAATTTGGATAAGTTTAGAAATATTGATAAGCAATTTGAATCATGTTTTTGTATTTAGAAAAGCTCTTTCAAGCTTACATTCTTTACCATATGAAATGATATTTCTCTAAAGCACATAATTTATCTTAACAATTATAAATATGATCCAATGTAACACAATATAATAAGCCAAGTTAATTGTAATGTGTATCATAGTGATTTTCTTCATTTTCTAATAACTTATAAATATGCTTGTATAATGATTTTCCAATTAAAATACATACTCTTCAAGCATACTAGACTAAATTTCAAGTTTCTTAAACTAACAACATCATTAGTGTTGGTCTCGTCCTAAGATAGCTCAAGAAGGGGGGTGAATTGAGCTAATAAAATCTTGGCAAATATAAAACCAAAGTGCTATAAAAAAATAAGAGATGAATTACGCAGCACAAAGTACACAGATATTTTATAGAGGTTCGGCCCACAACACGGCACCTACTCCTCTCTTTAAGTCAGTCTTACTCATTATACTCAGGTTCCACTAATCACCAATTGGTTTTCTTGAGCTTACCAACAAACTCATACACAGGTTGGTTTTCTAAAAGCTTACCAATAAACTTTTACATGAGTTGGTTTTCCAAAAGCTCACGAACAAACTTTTCCAATTGGTTTCTAAAGCTAACCAACTAACTTATACATGGTTAGCAAGCCTCTTACTTGCTATCCCAATCAATGAGAAATGTACAATAATAAAAGCCTCTTACATAGGCTGAGTTTGTACAAATTAAAATGTAGTAGTAAGATGTATAGTGATAAATACAATGAGTTTTAGACTCCCTTAAGTTACTATAGAGAATAAGCTTTGAATGTAGATAACTTTCAAGTGCTATGGATTTGGAAGAAAATTTAATGTCTAAGAGTAAATGCTCTTGTTTTTCTTCTATTTTCTTTCTCACAAAGATATCTAATTCTTGTATATTTGGAATGACCCTTCTTTACTCCTTTTATAGCTCAATTTGAATTCTACCTATTGGAGAAGATGACATTCACTTAATGTGAGTGAATCACCAGGATTTTCTATCCGTTGGAGCTTTCTCACGGGTTTTCATGTTTGAGATCCATTGATCCATGTCTGAGTTTAGTTTCCATGTCCGGAGTTAAATTTTTAGACTTGTATAACTTGTTCGGCTAGAAACTAACTTCTTGGTCATGTCTCAAAGTGAACCATCATATCTAGGTTCAAATAGTCATGTCTGGAATTAAATTTTGGACTTGGACTGGTGCTTGGCTTGCAATTGACTCCTTTCTTCCATGTTTGGAAACGTTCACCATGTCTGGAGTTAAAGTAGCCATGTCTTGAATTATTCTTTTAGACTTGGATGAACCGTTCAGCTTGCAGCACTGTATTTTGTCATATCTTAAAGTGAATCTCTATGTCTGGAAATGATCTCCATGTCTGTAATTAAGATTTTGGGCTTGGATTGGTGTTAGTTGCATCTTTTTGCGTGACCTGATCCTAGTAATGTCCAAAGTTGAGTTTGCCATATCCGAGGTTAATTTTTCAGTCTTGCATCTTTAGATGTAGCTATTCGGACTTGAATTTCTGGATGACTTTTGGACTTGGATTTGCAGACACATTCAATTTTTCTCTTTAGTTCTTAATGGTGTCCATGTTTGTGTTTTATGTCTGAAATGACTTCTTAGATCCAATGTCTTTGAGCACAAGTTTGAATAACTTTGACAGTATTTTTGAGGCATGTGTAGGAGTTATTTCACACACTGCTTCTTCAAGGTTTCAATGTCATTCTTTCTCATTTAAGCATTTACATTTTCTTCCTAATAAATTAGTGAATCTTGTCTCCAATATAGTCTTGTATGTGCTATCCACTTTAACTGAGTTAATTTCTTGATATATTATTCATGACTGCACACTTGGGAAATAGTGATCAGTAGCTTAAACTTTCACTCATGTGTTTTTGTTCATCATCAAAACTCGTTGATTAAATATATTCATCAACAAAATCAAGCCTAGTGAAGAGATTTGGTCCAACATTATCCCCCTTTCTTAGAATAATAAAACATCTAAGTGAGTTCCCTTTGAAACAAATAAAACAAGGACATACATGGGAACTAATTTGATATAATTCATATATGACATAACTCTTCTTGACTTAGTGCTTCCTCCCCCTGAATGGGTACACTAGATTCTGATAATATATGTCATACATATCGCAATTTTTCATATCATAAACTCATGCAATCATACTTGTATTTCTCATACACGTATTTCTCATACAAATATATCTTGCTTTTTGTCATTATCAAAAAGGTATATGAAAAAAGCATCTAATACAAATAGTGAAATGCTCAAAATTAATGAAGAAAACTTTATTAGATTTTACTTTAGTACAAACAGAGTTACAAATAGAGATACACTTAAATATTTTTCAGTACAAATAGAGTGCTTGACTAATGTTAAAAAAAATGGATTAGAGAGATTATGGTAGACCCCGATTATATCCTTCAAAGCATTTGGAATCATGTATAGGCATGCATTCATTACATTTGGAAGGTCACATTGGAGGAGACAAAGTTTTGGATAGGGGAGATGGGGATTACTTCTGGTGCTACTTCTCCCTCCTAGTCCTAGGCCACAAAAGGTGGTAACCTAGAAAGTTTGACCTTTGGATTCCTTTAAAGATGGTTCTTGTAGTCTCCAAAGAACATGATATTTCTTGTAGATCTTCATTCAAGCTCTTTTCTTTTTCTTTGAAATCATCATGAGATAGTAAATTAAACAAAAGAATGATCTCTAATCCAAAACATCATAACCACAACCCTGTCTATTTTACTTCCTTCAATGAACTTTCTTCTATATACATCTCTTTTTCAATGTCTCCGCTCATGTCTCTGTCACACAGATGGAATTTTCTCTAGTTTTTAACTTTTGTGTTGGCAGCAAGAGGATGAGGATGAGGTAAATATGTACAGGTGCTAACAGTAAGTCAGTTGAAAGGGGTTTCTATGAGATTCTAGTAGATTTTTAATGGATTTTGTAATAAATGCTTGCTAAGTTTTAGTCAATAGATAAGAATGCTAGTAAGGAATGTTTAAATTCCTTCATGAAAATGAAACTTACTCTCTTAAGTAGGATTTTTAGAGGTTTAAGAAGATAATCAATAGAACTTTAAAATACAGACACAAAGATGATATTACGAAGTCCAGAAACATATTTTTGGACATGAAGGACTATGTCTGAAAGTCAGATCGAGCAAGGACCAAATGTGATTTAGGGCATGAATAATTATGTCTAGAAAATATGTCTGAAATGTTTTAATTTATAGAGCATACACACATTTATGGCATTCAATTTTTAAGATATTCATCCAAATCATATAAAGTATAAACTGATTATCAAGATTTTAATTATGCGAATGGATCTATCACTCCTAGTTCCCTTCTAATCATACAAAATCTCTCCTCTAAGAGTGGCTTAGTCAAGATGTCTACTAATTATTTTTCAGTTGGAACAAATTCTAAGTAAACATTATGATTCTAAATAAGATCTCTAATGAAGTGGTGTCTAATTTCTATATGCTTAGATCTAGAATGCATAACAGTATTCTTAGTCAGATTTATGGCACTGGTATTTTCACATCTAATGGGTGTATCAGCAAATTTTAAACCATAATCTTCAAGTTGTTGTTTCATCCAGAGAATCTATGCACAACAACTTTCAGCTACAACATATTTAGCTTTAGTAGTTGATAGTGCAACAGATGTCTACTTCCTAGAGAATCATGATATGACCATGTTTCTAAGAAAATAACAAGTCCTTAAGTTATTCTTCCTATCTACTCTATATCTAGCGAAGTCAGAATCAGAGTACCCAATTAACTCAAAGTCCAAATCTTTTGGATACTATAACACTAATGGTGTTGAATTTTGGGGGAAATTTTTTGCATTTCAGTAAAATGAGGAATTGAGGTGATACATGATGTTTTATAAAGAAATTTGTTATGGAAAACTAAATTGAACAAAGAGAATGGCTTTATTAGTAGTTTTGAGTGAAAGAGAACTTAAGTGGTGATTTTGAGTAAAGTCATATATATGACTTGAACGACTAATGTAGCATGATTATTATGTATAATGTGATGTGTATGAGACATTGAATCAAAACTTTGAGATATTTTTGGAATTTTGAACTATTAAGTTGAAGGTTATATGAAGAGAACTAAAATGGTGAAATTGATTTACTATCAACTTCGGACATAAGCAGTTTGAAATTCGGACATATCCTGGTTATGTCCGAAGTTGAGTTTGTCATGTCCGAAGTTAATATTTCAGTCTTGTGTGTTCAGTTGTGGCTATTCAGACTTGATATTCTAGATGACTTTCAGACTTGGATTTGCAAACACATTCAGTTTATTAGTGTCCGTGTCTATGTTTTATGTCTGAGAATGACTTCTTAGATCCAATGTCTTTGAGCACAAGTCTAAATGACTTTGATAGTGTTTTTGAGGCATGTGTAGGAGTTGTTTCGCACACTGCTTCTTTAGGGTTTCAGTTTTATTCTTTCTCATTTGAACATTTACATTTTCTTCCTCATAAACTAATGGATATTGTCTCTGATATAGTCTTGTATGTGCTATCTACTTTGACTAAAGTTAATTTCCTAATATATTGTTTGTTACTGCACACTTGGGAAATAATGATCAGTAACTTAAACTTTAACTCATGTGTTTTTGTTCATCATCAAAACTTAGCTAGTTAAATATATTTGTCATCAAAATCAAGCCTAGTGATAAGATTTGGTCCAAAAATTAGCATAGATCAAGTCTAAAATAAT
The DNA here is from genome assembly GCA_036873735.1 of Pouteria campechiana. Taxonomy (NCBI): domain Eukaryota; kingdom Viridiplantae; phylum Streptophyta; class Magnoliopsida; order Ericales; family Sapotaceae; genus Pouteria; species Pouteria campechiana. Next base: position 22,864 of record JAYJMB010016262.1, read on the forward strand.
TTTTGTTGTCATCAAAATCATACACATAATCCTAACAATCTCCCCCTTTTTATGATGAAAAAACTTAAAAACTTGTATCGTTTAAAAATGTGTTAATGATCCATTTGCAAACTCCTCCTATCTAATTGAAATTTATAATCCTTTGAAGTTTGACATGCAGATAGGTCATGACATATATACTTCTTTAAAATTCATAATCAACATGACCAAAGTTATTCTTCCCAATTTCTTTTCCTCAAAGTCTCTTGTAATTTTCTTCCCCTTTTTATTAGAATCAAAAAGGTATCACAAATAGGAGAGGGTGTGTAAAGGATAGCACAATCATGAAAGAGAGAAACTTGTTGGTACCACCTGTACCAATATACAATCTATAATTTTAAATAGAGGATAAATCTCCATGTTCTTCTGAATATCATAAATCACATTTAAACCACTCAATTTCTTCAAATGCCCAAATACTTTTCCAAGTTCCTCTCTCTAAAATTGATACCATATAAGCATAAACATTACATAGAATGTATTTTCATCAATAAGAAGAACACATATATGTTAGAGGCAACATTCAAACATTATATAATTTTTATTTAGAAACTTAAAAAATATATAAGCAACCATGAAGCATACATCAATTCATATTTTAGAAATACATCAAAATAATAATTCTCATCAAAATCATCAAAATGGCTTACAAATATCGTTTAAACAATCAATTAAGGAAAAATATAACTATCATCAAACTTAAACTTAAACCATTCATCACAAATGTATACCAAATCAAGAAATGTATAATCATTTTCTCACAAAAAGACATGTAATCCTCACTACATCTCTCAAACGAAAACATATAACAAGAATAAATTATCTTCCATCAGTTTATGGGATTCTAAGTTGTAGTTGGAGCTATGGGTTGTGCTTCCTCCTAAGTTGTGACTGGTGGAGACACAAGCTCATCAAGTGTAAACATGGGATTAGGATCATGAGGTCTAGTGATTAGCTCAGCTGATGGTGTAGGATGTTCAGTATGTGTAAAGGATCCAGTCTGACCTAAAATGAGAAAGAAGTATATCAATCTTCTTTTCTACAGATTCATGTGCATTTCTAAGAGCACACATTTCTTCTCTCAAATCTTTCACTTCTGCTCTTAACTCTTTTACTTCCTTTGACATCATGACATAAATTGAAGATACCAGGACAAATGCTATAGGTGAGGCTCTAGGAGGTGATGAAACTCTCTCTTCATTTGGACTAAACTTGTCATCCCTTTCCTCCATCTCCTCCTCCCCCTGGGAGGGTGCTCTTTCTTCTTTTCTTTCTTCCTCCTCTTCACTCTCATCTTCTTCCATTTCTTCCTCATTTTTCTTAATCATCTTTTCCAAATAATCAAAGACTAAAATTTCAATTCTCTTGAGTAAAGTGGCTCCTACACAGTCTTTCTTTATTGATGACACATGTAGGCTAGCTTCTTCTTCCACAAGAACTTGGAAATGTTCAAATATCTTTGTTAGCCACACTCTATATGGCACTACATCGTTAGTCTTCTGTGGCATATAGCCAAAAGCTGTGAACATGAGATTTGGGAGACTAACTTTTTATAGGTGTCAATTTTCCATAACACCTTTGCCTCATTAGCATTTACTTGTTCTATTCCCCCAAGCTTAGGTAAAAACATGTTCTCCAAAATTTCCTAAGCATTCTTAGTTCTGAAGAAAGATCTTTGTTCTCATATAAGTATAGGCAGATGTATAAATTGTTTCAGAGGATAAATTGTTGAAGATTACTTCTTTCTTAAGCCTAACTTCGTCTTCATCTGCAGGCACTACAAAAATCTCTCCTAGATGCTCCTTAGAAGATAGTAAATGTGTTCCAAGGTCATTTCCACACCCTTCACCATTGATTCATATGAGTTTGGTTTCTAGTTGAAATAAAATATGAGGACTAGCTCTCTATAGATTGGTGCCTCATAGTTTATTAGGTCCAACCATCCTTGATAATTCAACATAGAATGAATGTCAGATTTGCAATTATCAAGGAAAGTTAAATCTAACTTCCTTTGTATGTGGACTAGTCTATCCAACATTGAAGTGTAGAACTTAAACTTCTTGTCTTCACTACCAAAGTAGTATGGTGGAAAATCTTTAGGCTCAAATTTTGCTATGGGCACTTTTCTTCCATCAACCTCTTCTGGAAGATTTCAAATTAAACAATTTTGCCCCTTATCCATCTCCTCCAACTTCTACTTCCTCTTCTCTTTCATTCATATTAGTTTAGGAAGAGGGATTACCTTTGTTCTTTGTCTTCTCAAACTTCTAGATGATGACGGTTGGGAGGTAGATGACCCTCCTCTAGTTCTTGGCTTGACTCCTTTGTGTGGCTTAGAAATGGCTGATTTGGGTGCCGTAGATTCTAGCAAAATGAATGGAACTACTGGAAACTAGAGAAAATGGAACTTTTGGATTGTGTAGAATCACAGGCGCTAGCTCTTCTAGGTCGAAGGAGGCTAGGAAGATGAATAGGATAGGAATGGAAAATGAATCATTACCTAGGTTTTTCCCCTCTTTGAATCGAAAGGCAGATTCCACGCAGGTGCCTAGGGTCGCAAGCGCCTAGGATGCCAGGCAGCTTTATTCCCAGAAACAGACTTCCCTAAAGTTTTTGAATTTACAATTTCTTTTCTACCCCATAAACACTTAATATTTTTCTATTCAATCATTTATCAAACTATCAATTTTTATCATGGTATCAAACAAATCAATTCAATCATCAACACGTTCATGATTTAAACTTAAGCATGCTCAAACATTTTGCATATATCATAGTCATGAATAACAAGAATAATACACAAGATGGATTAATTCATGATATGACCATATCTTTTGAGTTTCAGAATTATTTAACCCAAATTAATGAAATCATTTCAATTAAAGTCCAAGGCACTCAAATCATAAGCATTAGGAATATATATTAATGTAACACATGCTTTTCATTTCATCAATCAATTATGTATCAAGTTTGGCAAATATTATCTCCTTCATCACCATTTTCTCAATTCTTGCAATTTAGCTCATAATTGATGTTTCCATACTTGACTTTTCATTCAGCCCTTGTCGACCCTCTTCATTCTTTTAGCTTGAATTTTGTGGATTGAGAAGATGATTTTGATTCTTCATCATTTCTCTTCTTCCATGTGCTCATTCCAAGCTTTTCTTCCATACACTTAGAAAATTCTTGCACTTTTTCTTCATTAGCATAATCAAATAGAAGTTATATTTATGTAATAGTTTATTTAGTGCAATTTTATTTTTACTCATGATATTATGCAATGATAATGATAACATGAAAGCAGATTCTTTAGATAACTATAAATGTAGACATTCTGCTTTAATCATAACCATATTAGATTCTTTGAACTAGCATAATTATGAGTTACATCATGAAGATGATAATTGACTTTGACCTTCAAATGTCTATATGTTAGATCAACTAGTTTTCATTTGCAATTAAATCAAATATGAATTTTTAATCAATTAGAGCATAATTTATCATTTTATATTTTCTTGATTACATATTGTTTTAGTTTTCTTAATGTCTTTTATTCTATGCTAAACTATGAAAGTCCTATTCATGTACAAATAAATTAATATAAAAGGCACACAAGTAAAACTATAAATGCAGATTATGACAAAATATAAAAAGAGATGTAAGTTTGAATAACAGACATGCACTTTCCTTACTTCCTTGGCCTCTAACTTCCTTGAATACATTTTTCTTCATCTAGTGTCAAGGAACAATTTTTCTTTTGATGAAGCTTCATAAATCTTCTATTCTTCATCTTCTTTCTTCAGTTTATAACTCCTTGAAGAAAAGGGATAACTTGTAGCTCCGAAAGAAGAACACTTCTTCTTCTTCTTTGCCTTCCTTGTTGTTGGTCTTCTTTTTCTTTTCTTACCTTTATATTTTTTCTTCCTATTGACTTGCTTTAAATTTTTACTTTCAATTGCAAGTCCTTCTTTATCATCTCCTTTCTCTTCAAGTTGTTTCTCCTCATCATACCATACTAGGTGTCATATAGACACCACACATCAAAACTATGTCATACAGGCATAACCACATAATTGTACCATTCGGGCACTATAAACAACTTATGGAATGCTTTCCATTTCATCCATATATATATATATATGTGTGTGTGTATATATATATGTATATATGTACATATTCTCATATTTAACATTCAATTAGTCAATTTATGGGATAATTCTATCCCCATCACTCACGATCCATACAAACATAACTTTAAACATAGTCAGGGACTACACATTATTCTCTATCAATTTCATCATCCATATTATTACAATATCATACTCAACTTGGGATACTTACTATCCTTATTAATCCAACATACATAACCTCAAGCAGATATATCATATCCACACCCATATACATACATAAGCTCATATACTGGGATATTCTCAATCCTTTTTTATCCAGACATCCATACACAAGAATAAGATTAAAGACATAGGATACTCTCTATCCCCATAATCACCTGGGATACTTTCTATCTCAAACATTTACATATCTATATCATGGACAAATTCAACTATGGGATATTCCAAATCCCCAACATTCATTCATTCATCCTATCCAGCAAACACATCATTGCCATCAAAGATATTCTCTATCCTCGACATTCATTAATCATAAACAAATACACATTGATTTTATTCCAACATGGGATATCCACAATCCCTCGTCCAAAACATACATTTCTGGAACAAACATGGGATAACTACTATCCCCATCCATACATTCGAATCACAAAAGGGGGGCCGCCTACTTATCTTAGACCTTTGGCTCCAAACCACTTTCCTCAACCTCTGTCTTTTCATCCTTCTTAGATCATCTGATATAAGGCCACAATCTCATTTACTTAACCATTTGTAATCATGTACTCAATACATCATATTAACATTTTTTTCATAGGGCTATGATCATCAAACACGTGATAAACATCAGTTAAACTAGGGTTTCTCCATAATTACCATAAGAAATCTCTTTTTTTGACATATTTATCTAGTATATCACATGTTTACCTTTTAAGCAACATGTAAATAACTCAATTAAGCTATTAATCTAGTCAATTCATGACTTAAACGGTTCATTCACAAAAATCCTCATTAAACCCTAACTAGGGAATAGCCCACAACTCGATTCTACTGGTCCAAACCACTCCATACATGTTCTAAAATATACTAATCATGCCATTAATCATTTACCCCATGATTAATTCAATAAAAATTAGAAAATCCCCAATTTCTACTATTTATAAAAACCCTAGACTTGCAATTTTCATAATTTCTCATGTCAAATCATCATAATCATTGTATTAAACCATTTCCCCATAAATTTATGAGCACATATATTAATTTCATCCCAAAAATTCATTATTTCTCCAAAACCCTAAAATCAAAAATCTGAGATTCGGTTGAAAAATTGAACTTACCTTCACTTTTAAGCATCGTCGTCCTCCCCAGACAAAGGACCAAACTCCTAGCTCCTTGTTGCTCCTTTCATTTTGGGGAAATCCAACATTTCTGCCATTTTCTTCTATTTTCATGGTTCAAATGGGTGAAAATTGGGTTTAACTAAAGCATCACAAGTTTTCCTAGCTAGGCAAGATAATTTTCTAGCTAAAATGGCTAGAAATCAAGTTAAATAGGGCTAGGGCAAAAGGGGAAAAAGAATGGAATGAAAAACTCAAAAAACAGAATGGCTAAGGAAAGAAAATCGGGCTAAGCTTTTATAGCTGCCGACAGGTGCTGTCGACATCAACCCACTACTTCCACTCGATGCCACTGCCTTGCGCTGCGCCACTGGTGCCAACCGACCTGCTACCTTGGCCTTATTTCACTCATTTTTTTGACATTTTTCACCCTTCTTTTTTCATTCTTTTTCCATCATTTATTTCTCATATAAATTAACATAATTATAGCCAAATTTCTCTAACTTGTATACATGCTACATAATCATACAAATATGATTTCATTTGGCTCAATTTCATGAAATTCTCGTACACTTCATACATACTTGAATCATTTCATCGAAAAATCATATTTCTCCATTAATCAACATCTAATTACCAAAATTTAATACCTCAAGTGTTACATTAAGTGTAGAATAGTTGATTTTAGATTTTTGGAAAAGGAAAGAAAGGATTAAACTTACCAATTGCAAGCTGGTTTAAGTTCCAAGGATGGACAAAAATTCTAGTTCTTCCAAGTTTATACAAATAATGATAGCCAACTAAAACACCAACACATGGAAGACTTGGATAAGAAAGACAAAAATAGACCTAATTCTTATAAGTATAAAGGCCATGTCTCAATTTCTTGAAATAGAAGAAAGAATTTAATGGCCTAAAAGTAAAAGAAGAATTTTCTCTGACCTAGCAGGAGAAGTGATAAAAGAAAAAGATAGGTGTCTCCATACAAATTACCTAAACTTGAATATTAAGTTGGCCTACAACATTATTTTCAAAAATATCTATCCAAGAGTGGGAAGAATAAATCAAATACCAAAAAATGATGCAAAAATCCTATGGGCATTGAAAATGGCAAGAAGATTAATCTAGCACAGATTATGTTAGATCACTTGCACCATACCAAAACAAATTCAAGATTACCACTGCCATATAAGATGTGGTTTACCAAATTTCTTAAGGATGCAAAAATGGTTCTTTGAGAAGAATTTGGAGAACCTATCAAGCCGACAGATATTCTTGGTAAATCTACTATTAAAAGAATGGGATTCAAAAAGATTGATAATGGTTGGATCTCCAAGAAAAAAGAAGAATTCAAGAGGAGAAGTAAGAAGAAAAGAAAGAGATGAAGAAGAAAGCACTTGTAGATAAAATAGAAGTAGAAGAAATAGTGGAATAAGGAAGAAGAGAAGAAGGAGAGGAAGAGCCCTAGAGGCAAAAAAGTGTAGCAGTAGCACCATCCCCACCTAGACCAACCTAGCCTCAACCATCACCTCAAACCAAAACTAGCCAACCCAGAACCAATGAACCACACCACTCCTTCATCCGACATCTTCAATGCCTTAGAGCCTTCCTTTCAAATCAATTCTCCACACACCTAGAACCATTTTCCACTAGGATAGAAAACTTAGAATCCATAATAGAGAACTTAGAGACACAAGTTGTTATATGTGTCACTCCTAATTCATAGGATAGAAAAATTAGAGGAAATAGTGAATCTAAAATTAGATAAATTGATTTCTCTTTTTGAGTCTACTCAAACTCAACCTAGAGATACCCAAACCAAACCAATCTACTCCACCCAATCTTACAACTACTAACATCAAACCACTAAGCTCCCTCACATATTAGAGCAATACTTGAGCCCCAAGCCTCTAAAACTCAACCTAACCAACCACAAGCTCCTAAAACCTCAACCCCTAACCAAACCAAACCTAAAACCCTCCACCTGAACCACCTAGACCTTCATAATCCAGTAAATGTGACCTACCTTTTGTTCCATCCATCTACCACTCCCGATTGGATTCTTGGGATTCCCAACACATCCCAAACAAGTTTGTCAATACCCCACCTCCCACACCACCTACTTCTCCACCCGAAACCATTCCACCAACCCATAACCCAACCATTATACCAAAAATCTTAAAACCTATTAGGATGACCTATTCTAAATTATCCCAAAGAATCAACATAAATCGAGCCATAGCTGACAAACATGCAAAATTAGATATCTACCCATCTAATATCATTTCCCAAAACTTCTAAATTCATATTACCTAGAAAAACTTATTGTAATTCTAGATCATCCACTAACACCCAGCAACCACACCTAAACCCCTTCCCCAACTTGAGCCCTACCTATCCAAGTTCACCAAATCTAACCCTCCTCTAAAACCACAACCCACATCAACTCTCATGACTCTTCCCAAACATGTCAAACCCTATGACCAGATTTACCTAATAGATGAAGAATTCAAACATTTTAAATTTGTTAACAACCAAGCCTAAAGCCAAAACCTTCCTTTCCTATACCCTAAACTCCAAGACCCATCCTACTTCAATAGGATTATCCTTATCCCTTTCATAATAGTACCTAAACCTACCACAAAGCCCTCTTAACGTATCCCATGACCTAAACATCAACCTTCATCCAAGTCTCAACTGCTTCCCAAACCAACCTCACCCAAACACACCTCCACAAACCAAGACCAAGCTACTTGTCTATCCTCTTCCCCAGACTCATCCTCTAAGCTAGCACCCAAACCCCATCCCTCCAGCTAGAACCAAGAACCCATTTTCTTAACCTGTAATAAGTACCAAGCTAGAATTAGAGCCAATGCTCATTTGTACTAGCGTGCCTTTGGACATCTTAGGTAGGGGAACCTAACTCAAGGGTCTCATCTTCCCCTCCCATTTCCTGAACTCTCTAACCCAATCTACACCAATCATATCTAGATCATCCCTTCCTTCTAAAGCCAAACTTCTAGCTATTACCATTCATGCTCCAACCCCTTCTATAACATAGCCTTTCTAATCTCCAAAATTTAGAACAATATTAGTTGTGTCTAGAAGACCCATAACCAACAGCCCAAACCAACACCCTCTCAGCCCTCCACTCAACCTACCCAATCCAATTCTCTTACCTTTTCCATTAAATGACTACCCAATACCAAAGACTACTTCCCTCTCACTTATAACAAGAATCCCAAACCCAAGCCTTAATCTAGTTGCTCCTAATTTTGTTATTTTCTGTATTTTCTTATAATGGTAAGATGTGTAAATGTATCTCAATTCTTTATTGATACAATTTTTTTTTCAATTATGTATTCTTTCTATTTGTGTACTTATGATCATTACATTGTATCCTTCTTTCTTCACCTATCTACCCTTTTTTATTATGACAAAAAGGGGGAGAAAAAGGATTGAATAAAACATGCATCATTATAGTTAGTTAAGGGGAGCATTAGCTTTCATTCAGGGGGAGCCTTCATTAGACACTTAGAATTTTTTTTTTAAAGTTCCTTGTATTTGTGGAAAATATCACTCAAATGTTTTGTCATCACAAAAATGAGGATAATGTTAGGTCTAACTCTTTTTACTTTGCCTAATTTTTTATGATAAATTTGATGTATTACCTAAGTTTTGATAATTAGCAAACACATGAGTGAGAAAGTAAGGTGCTAACATATCAATTTCTAAATGTTGTAAAGTTAAAGTGATAAAACCATGGAAAAATACACAAGAAAATCATTTATAAAGTGATATGGAATGTAAAAAAACTTGAATAATCCACTTATGTATATCATAAATCAAATACCAAAGGAAGAAAACTAGTAAATACAGAAGATAAAATAAGTTTCGTAATTCATAGGACAATTCAGAAGACTCAGAAAACAAGTTTTTCCCTTCAGGAGACATTTCAAAGGATTCAAAGAAGTCTGATATGATATTTTGGGTTTTAGAGAAAATTTCAGAAGATTCAAAGAAGTCTAAAATTGCATTTTAAACTTTAGAGGCCATTTCAAAGGTATGAAGATGAGATCAAGTAGAAAACAATTTCGAAGGAATCCTTAGAAGATGGGAAACAATTTCAAAGGAATCCTCAAATGATGGAATTCCTCTCTTAGAGTCTTTAAACATCTTTTGAATTTCAGGTGTAAGACGAATTTCTTCAAAGGAAAAATAAATTTTCAAAAGATTAAAAAATGTAGCTGTCAGTAGTAGTTGGGAGTGTTGCACTTCAAAGAAATTTTTAGAGGAAGCATCTCCAAGTTTTAGAGGTCTAAAGACCCATCCAGACCAAGCATTTCTCTCTTGGCAACTTTTAAAGGAAAGAAGAACTCTCTTTAGATGTTTGCAATTATTGTTATAATAGTAATTGACATAGCTCACCCAACTTTTAGAGCTCTGAGACTAATTTTCAATGTTTTGAAGCTGCCTTGGTCAGCTTTTTAGTTGAGTGAATTTCAAGTTATCTAAACTGGTCAAAACTCAATGAAAGTAGATTATAATGGCTCTGATAACTTCCAAATCTTGTAAATAGAAGATCAAGTCGATGGAAGCAAAAGTTAGAGAATTCTAAGAGCTTAACCTGCATTTACACTAAAATCAAAAAGTTTTCTTCCAAACATAGCTTCAACTCCAAGTTGCACTCTACTCTAAATCAAGCATGAAGGAACCATCCTTCAATATTTCAAGAGTCTAAACTATTAAGAGTTCACTATCAAATCTGTTTATTAATTTATTCTTTTATTGTGTATAAATTTTCCCAAGTAAGAGGCATTCTTCTTTGTATAATTTTTATTGTTTTGTTATTTCTACAAGCAAGGGGCTTATAATATTACTATTTGATTTTAGGAAGTAGGAAAGACTTGTTGGGGAAAACTAACTTATTGTTATTTGGAAAGTGTTAGTGAAACCTAAGACAGTAAAGGAGACTATCCTAGAGAGTATAGTAGGAACCTAGCTTGGGCCAAACCACTATAAACATTTATGTTTAGTGTGTTGTCTTATGTTCCAACATTTTCTATCACCAACTGTTTTATTTGGTCAAAGTTTGTAGATGCCCAATTCACTCCCACCCCCCTCTTAAGCTCCCATTTTCTAACACCAACTCTTTTCTTGAAGTTATGTGATGTTTATTAACTATGAGAATTATATTTTCTGTTTATTATTATTATACCTATCCCATAGCCAATAAGGATATTTCTCAATGAAATCTAAAATTTTGCAACTTTATCACTTTTTTCCAAATTATGTGATGTTTATATACTATAACAATATAACACCCTGCCCTGGGGCCTATGTGTTTTACCATTACTCTATCATTTCTCCATTTCTAAGGGAAATAGTCTACTAAAAATCTGACAGAATCTATTCTGAAATATAGGAATCTAGACTTGTGCATTTATGAATCATATAAAATTGTAATTTCAAATAGCTATAGAACAAGGACATAAACATAAAACACACAACTACAAGTACCCATTCACGCACAGTTGTATGCCCAAGGTCAAAACTAAATTAAGATGGCAATATACATCACTGGATTCATATAAATACATTCACAATATCATGAATATTTCTCATTAGGACATGTCACTATATCATTAATACATCATTTGAATTCTTTTAACTACAATGATATAAATACCATAAATTACAATTATAAAGTGCTATACTACAACATTTCTTCAATCTTCCTCTTAGTCTTCAACCCACAGTTAGAATTCTTTACCTAACCTATCAGCTAAAAATTAAAATAAGAAGGCCTGAGTCTTGGGCGAACTCAGTAAGTAGGCACATTAGTAAATAATAATCAATGAGAAATCACATGTTCTAGACCAGAACATAAATATAATATAACAATACAATCACTCCATGAATATACATCCATGAGGCTCCAATCTTAAGTATTCCAAGATGCACATTCTACACCCTTCAAGTGTATTATGACATACAGGCATCACACGTCTTATCACTATGTCAAATACAATTCTTGGAATGCTTCTCATTCCATCTAAATACACAATCATTCAATTATCATATATGGCATTCTGGGATACTCAAAATCCCCTCGGATTCTTACATTCATATAGACACAATAAAATAAGATTCATGGGATAGTTTTTATCCCCATAACTCATCAATATAGTATACATAATCATGGGATATACTCTTCTCATCTATTCTATCCAGTGCAAACTTAGGATATTCTCTACCCAATTTATTTAGACATCCATACACAAGAATAAGGGACATATACATATGGGATACGGGATAGCTTTTATCCCCAACATTCACATTTCATAAACTTAATAAACATCCACCTCTATCAAAACACGGGATATCCACTATCCCTATTAACCCACACATGCATATAGATATCACTAATATCATGGAATGTTCACTATCTCTAACTAATCATACATGTGCAGATTCAAACAAATGGGATAATCAATGTCCTCATCCATCATACATGCAACCAAGAAATAACCTACTTACTTCATGATTCCCCAAGTTCCATAACTCATCAAGCTCCATACCTTCCCTTTGGTCAATAAAACTGTACATACAATAATTCCATTCATTTACATAGGCAACTACAAAAAATTCATATCTAGTTAATCAGTTACAATTTCTAGATACTATAATTAATCCATTGTTAAATCCATATACCTTTAAGTGCATAACTGTACTTTAACATTTACCACGAGGTCGTCTAACTTTTGTTTCTCTTTAGTTATTTTCTAAGCAGGTAATTCATAAATTAAATACATTGAATTAGTAACTCTTTACTAGCCAATCATAAGCTATAATATGGTTAGTTGCTCACATCACTTCTCTCATGGAAGCATTTTATCAAACATCTTATAAGCATTATTATTTCATAACAATTCAATAAAGTATTCAAAGAGATTTTCTTTCCAACTATACATGCTTATTGTATAACATGATTATTAACTTAATAATCATGAAAATAAGCTAATTAAGTCCTTAATTTATCTGATTTGCTATTTAAACACTCTATACACAAAAGCCCCTTTTGGACTCTAATTAGGTCATAACCCAAAATCAGCTTTTTCACCCTTAAACAAGTCCTAAACTTTTGTAATCCATGAATTAATCATTTTTCCCATGGGTTTAGTAATAAATTCCCATCAGTTCACCTAAAATTACTATTCACAAAACCCTAATAGGCACAAATTATTTCAAAATTGCCATAGTTAAACAATTAATCATGTTTTCCCATAGCAATCATCCATAAACCATGAAATCTCCCCCTACTTCCACTATTCACAAAATCTATAAAACCCTAATTTAGCAAAAATTATGAATTCGGTTAGGGAAAACCAACTTACCATCAAATCCAAGTGTGGCTTCCATCCATAGACGAGATTCCAAACTCAATATGCCAAGTAGCTCCCTCCATTTGCAGAAAATTAGGTTTTCTTCCTTTACCCACTGTCAAAATGGCTGAAACTTGGGATGGGTTTCGTGGTTGATGACTCCCACGCATAGATCATCTTTCTTTATAACTAAAATGGCAAGGAATTCAAGTCTAAAGGGTTAGGTTTTATGGCTAGGGCATGGGGAAAGAGGAATAAAGAAAAAAAATAAACAAATAAATAAGTAAAAATAGCTTAAAATGGCCAAAAACTGACTTACCATGCTGCCAACACCAAAATCCCTACCCTCTCGGCGCCCCAGCACCCAACCTGTTATTAGCCAAGAGTAGTCTCAGAAATTTGGTCATAACTTCCTCATACAATGTCAGAATTATTTAATTCTTAAAATGTTAGAAAGATAATTTAAATATCTACAACTTTTATGTTGATAACTTTTTCTTATTTGGCCTGCACTATGAGTCATTTGGCCTACATTGTGAGTTATTTAGCCTCAAAGTGACACCTTTTGTTTCAATACAATATGAAGCTCTAGAGACAGTTATAGTATTTTAGTTCTAACTTTCTTGTTCAATATCCAAATTGCATGATTCCTAATGCATTGAAAATTTAATTTAAAGAGTTATAACTTTTGTGTTGAATGCTTTTTCCTAAATCATCTATCATATATGCCAAAAATTGATTACAAGTGATACCTACATCGTATTCAGCTTCATGTTCTCATACACTTGTGCTCAAAGTATAAATTAACTTCAAATTTTCAAGTTGGTTCATATCCATCATGCAATTTTTCCCAACACTTTCCCTTGTTTTAATGCCCTAGGTGTTATAAATAATTATATTTTCTCTTTTGAATTATGTAATGCCTGAGACTATCATAGTACATACTTCATATATGACACCCTATATGAAGGTATGCTATTATCCCTGGTGCATCCATTCATATTTCTAGAAAGAGGCCAATAAGAAAAAAATAAAATAAAATAGAAAATAACTTACGTGTGAAAATATTTTGAAAATAAAGTATGAACTTGAAATTCAATGAGTAAACAACTTTTAATAAATTCAATTCAATCACTTTTGATCTAAAATTTTAAGTATTATATTTCCAAGTTAATTATCTTGGATTTCAAAATAATTCTCATATTTATCACTTTTATAATACTAATACCAATGCACATCTATTAGAGTGCATGCTAAGAATATTTTGTTCAATATTAGATATCTTTTCAATAGGCATTACAAACAATCACTCTAGCTTAATGCAACTTTGTTATACTCCCATGAGCTATCGCAGCCACTCCATAGTCCATTGGCTTATTGATCACTCCTTAGCACTAAACAGTTGGACTACACTACTTTCTTGACTCAGTGATCACTCTGCACTAGCTAATAAACTACCTTTCTATAAGCCCAATATACAATCATTCATCATGCGACACCTGAGTATATTACTCAAGGCACACTACTTAAAGTCATGCTTAATGCGTCATACGATAAACATTTTCTCATAATCATTTTATAACATATAATCACTATTCAAATTCAATAAATCCATTTGCAATAAAATATGTGAAGTGACAATTTCTATCCAATTTGAATAAACTTTTCAAATAGGAAATTTACCTAGAGCAAATCAAGTAGTAAACATCTTATAAATCACAAGCTCGTAATAAAATATTTTATAAGTAACTTTTTTAATTCTATTTTTGGATATCAATTTACTTACCTTTGGATTCAACCATCGAATTTAATTCTTCTACCACTTCAACTGTAGCTTTATCCTGAAAGACCATTGCAGTCGCTCCCTCCCAACCTTTCTTCTATGTTTCACTTTTTTTTTCTTTTTGTTTTTCATCCAACAATGAGATTGCACTGCCCATGTCAAAATTATCATTACATGATTAATGGGGCTAGGGCATTGCCACTCAATAGCTTGAACATTGCCATCAAGCCACTCCCTAAGACCCTCTTATTTCATGGCCTTATGCATACCCCTTACTTTGGCTCAATTACAATCTTTATTAAAATATTTAATTAAGTTGATAGGATTAATTTTAATAGCTCTCTTATGTTGAATCTAGGTAGGTTTTGATAAAGTTGAGGGTGGATAAAATCCAACCTTAAAAACCAACGTGAACCAGAAACATAACATTCAATGGAGGCTGGCATCATCCTCTAAAGGATAATTCCGCAACCATGAGCTAAATTTGTTTCATTAAAATGAAATTCCCAGCCGCTGTCTGGAAAAGAATTTTATTGAGCACGAATTGCATTCCTGGATGAGCAGTTGGTGTTGCAAAACGTCAAGTTGTGTAGCTAAAAGCAGGAGACGAGATGCCAAGTCTCACTATCAGGTAGCGTGGGCAGAATTGTAAACAGGAAACTCCCTCCATGCTGAATGAAAGCAGCAAATGCGTTGGAATGCAAACAGCCAATTTCCATGCTCATCACTGACATAGCTAGTAGCAAGCTCAGATTCAGTGGAAAGTTCTTCTTTTCTCCATGATGTATTTAATGTTGCAGCAAGGAAAAGTTATCCACGTCAATGCAGCCATATGCACCAGGAAAGCCACATTTAATCCCAATACCACCCACTTGCGTAGGCAACAGTGTTTCTAAACAAAAGCAGGGGAGCTATCTACTCGCATAGGTAGGAAGGAAACTTCAAAAAACACATGATATCCTCTCCCACCCACTCGCATAGTCAAGGGGGGAACTCTGAAGACTAAGCAAGGGGTCGCCTAATCTGGTAGATCGCCTGGTCCCACTGCCAAATCATGTCATTTTGCAGAGGTCATGACCTCTCCATCAAGCAGTGTAAGCAAAGACAAAACTGGAGGGATTGAAAAAATTGTCCGCAACAAACATTGCAGTAAGCTACAGTCGAAAGTAGCAAGTCAGTCGCATACACAGAAGTCATTCTCCAAGCAGAAGTCACACACAGGGGCAAGTCGTGCAGGCAAAGATGTTGCCCTGTTTCTGCTACCAGGTAGCGTAGTCAAAACAGGGGAGCAAAATATGCACGAGTCGCATAGACAAGATGCTATGGAAGCCAACTTGCGTAGGCAGCTCCCAAGCCTCACAAGTCGCGTAGGCAAAGCCAATTCCAGGCAGGGTCAGACAGTGACGTTTCTATTCAAAACACTTAGGCAACATGCAAAAATTGCCTAGTAGCGAAGGTAGCAACCTCCTCTCAGTTGGTCGTGTAGACAGCAATTCCAGGCTCTCCACATCAAGCCACGTTCACTCGTGTAGACAGCAACAAATTTGAGATGGAAACAACATAATCAAGTCAGCTTCCTCACTTTATAAGACATGTAGACAAAGAATAAAGTTCACAATGCCAATGCCATGCTCTCGTGTAGGTGAAGCACAACGTGACAAGTTGAAAATTGTGTCCGAAGCAAAGTTAAATAAAATAAAATGCCTCAATAGCAAGGGACGCGAGTTAGGAAATTTAATTGAGAAAATTAATTGGATGCTGGATGACATGACCAATGAAAGCATTTTTAAAACGTTGTTCCATGCATGGGCAATGTGTGGTCAGAGTTCTATCATCAGCGTTAACATCGTGGCCCCTGATTATTGAGTGAAGATATTAGTGTGGTACTAACTTGCTAAATGACTCAGATTATCTAACTGGCGTTTCAGTTAAATGGTTCAAATCCATATTTCAACATAGTGATCCAAATAACTCATTGAAACCATGCCATACATTCTGGACAGTTCAAAAATCAAATCAAATGAAGTTTCAAAATAGAGATTAATATTTCAACGAGTTGGTGATTTGACTGAATAATCAAGTGTTTTGGTAAAAAGTTATTTTCAATTATATTACTGGAAAATGCATTGCAAAACACTAAAAAATGGATTTGAAAATTTGCAAAATTCGCTCCAAAGAAAAATGCTCTTTGACTCCATTACCTACTAGCGAAAGCAAAGCCAAATCCACTCTAAGGCAAAATTGTTCTTGTTACCTAGTAGTGGATGCAAAGGCTAATTCACAAAAATTTACAATCCCCTACAAAGTAGTAAAGACAAAGGCTACTTCATGGAAAATTTGCAATCCACTACTAAGGAACAAAGGCAAGGGCTAAATTAAGCTAAAAAATTTGCAATTCACTACTAAGCAGTGGAGGCAAAGGCCAAATCAAGCTAGAAAAGTTCCAATCCACTACCAAGTAATAGAGGCAAAGGCTACTTTATAGAAAATTTGTAATTCACTACCAATTAGTGGAGGCCAAGGCTAAATCAAGCTAGAAAAGTTGCAATCCATTACCAAGTAGTGGAAGGCAAAGGCAAATCCATTGGAATTTTACAATTTACTACCAAATAACAGAGGCAAAGGCAAAATCAAAATAGAAAAGTTGCAATCCACTACCAAGTAACAAAGGCAAAGGCAAATCCATGTGAATTTTACAATCCACTACCAAGTAGCAAAGTCAAAGGCTAGCGAAGGTGGGAATTTTACACTACACACCCAAGTAGTGGAGGCAAACCCTCCAAGCCTATAAATATCCCCCACCTTCTCTCATCTGAGATATATAATTTCTTCTGGACTAGAGCTTTGAGGACCCTTCATGAGGCAAGTGCCTCCCCTGACGCAAAAAACTTTTAGCCTACTGGATATTTCTCCTAGTGCCTTAGGGCACTCTACCATGGCTTTACGATAGTACATACATGGTGTAACGCCCCACACCCCCACCCTATGTGTTTTGACTATCTAGGTCAATTATGCCTAACGCATGTCACCCTAGGGCCAATGTGAGATGCTACCATCTTATATTCTAGAGAAAAATCTTACCGAAAATCCGACAGAGTCTCCCTTAAAATATAAGGCATTTCTCATGTACAATCATACATCACATAATAATACAATTCTATTTATCTACACAACATGGATAAAATCATTAAAACTCACCCATATACCTACAACTACATTTTTATTTCGTATACATGCATCTACTTTCTTTCCCAATTCAGTTATGTAATCAAGATCATTACATTAAGTAATCTTCCCCTCATATGTACATTGATTATATAAATAATTTCTCTTAATTAAATAAAAATAATATTATTTAAAAAATTAATATCATGCCTTAATCAATTTATGGACCGTTTCTCAACCCACTTAATAATTAAACCTCAAATTTTACATAAAAATTAATAAATCATTTGTATAGTTATTTCAATGGATATTTTATACAAATTTTAAAAATTATTTGCATAAATAATACATAATTTTTAATTTTATCAATTTAATCCTATTATTTTTCATCCTTAATTTTTCACCAAACACAACCTCGGTAATGTTAGCATATCTTTTTCATATGATATCCAAATGATACAATTTTTAAGGTATTAGAAAGATAACTTCAAGGGATACAACTTTTTTGTTGACAAATATTTCTAAATCATCCCAAAATATGTCAAAAAATTTAATTAAAGTGGCCTAATAATTCACACCATTACTTTTTAGCAATTTAGGATAGTCTCACTATTTTGATCATAATTTCTTCATCCAGTATTGAAAATATGTGATTCTAGATTCATTAGAAAGATAATTTCAATATATCTAAATTTTATGTTGAACACTTGTTCTAATTCATCCATTATCTATGTCAAAAAGAAATTAAATACAAATGACCTATTTTCCAAATTTAACATTTTCTTAAAATAGACATACAGTTTTGAGTTTTTCTCAGTCTTTCCTTTATTTAATTTTATTCCTAATTTTTATATGATTTTACCACATAAGTTGTACCCACAAACTATAATAATTTTCTTGCATAATTAAAATGACATCATGTAATTATTAAAACATATACACATTAATTTCCATCTTAAATTATGCATCATGTCACAAAAAAAGTTATAGATTTCTTATTCATTTTCTCATGCATTAAAATACCCAATATTTAGGTTTATAACTACAATTTAATCATAGCATTATTTTCACATGCGCATATTAAATTCAGCATGTACCATTTTATCTTGAATTTCACAATTTCTCCTACTCCAAATTTAATTTTCAATTTACTCACTATATAAAATGCAAAATCATAAATTTTTAATAAAAATCTACAATTTAACACCACAAATATTACAAACTACCCCCCTTACAAAAAATTTTATCCTTGAAACTTTAAGTATTAATCTATAAGCCAAATATTTTTTTATATATACATAGCTTGACAATATCCCAGATCATCAGAATACACAAATAAGCATATACCAATACATAACATCTCATGTTTACTATCAAGTTTACAAATTGCCTTATTACAAAACATCATCCAATGACATCTAACATTATCATTCAATACAAACTCAATAAATCTAAAACATGATAATTTTATAACATACTATCTAACAATGTATGTTGATACTACTACAATAATGTATGACAATAATCATAATGCCACATGAATCAATTCTCATGATACACACTGTCACACACTCCAGGCCCAGTGCATCCTTACCAGGAACCTCACCGGCATCATGAATTTGTCCCTTTTGGGGCTAGGCATCCTTATAAGGAACTTTCCATAATACCATTTACACCAATTAGGCTATCAAGGACAATCATTAAGCAATGCCCAGCTATGCCTGCTGCCCACACAACCTCTTATAACAACTGGTGGTTTTCACGAGCTAACCACCAACTCATTATTTTGCACCGGTGGTTTTCACGAGCTTACCACCAACTCTCTTTACTTAATTACACAATACAATCACACATCATTTATATCCATGTATCACATTTCACATATATCATAACTCACAATAATACCCTATTCATAATAGTTAAAGCTCATAGTCAAATACAATGTCAAACATATGGGGGATTACATAATTTCATCAATCTCATTATCAATAAACACAATTCAAATGAATCATGACAACATCCATTATCCATCAACACAATCATGGCAAACATGTTAATTTTATTCAATTGACATATCAATTACATTAATGCCATCCAGGTATTATAATCATAACAATGTCATCCTGACATTTTCAATCACCATCATATATAATCATACACAATGTCATCCTGATATTATAATCAATCACATCAATGCCATCTCGGCATTACAATTAATCATATTATTCAAAACATAGAATTGCTCAAATACCTATAACAATTCATTTAAATCAAATTACATATATAAACAATCATTAATAACATTCAATCAGAGTATGCTTCCATACTCAAAATACAAATATCAATTACATATCTACACCTCATGGGTGTCCATTCCATTGCATCCACGCCATGATGGCGTCTATGCCGCCAAGGCGTCCAAGCTTTTACAAACATATACACTTATCATGGATATCACATATCATATTCAACTAATTACTCATTTCAACATATGCACAAGCCAAGACATCCATCTAGATACGCATCTGAGATGTTACCCCAACACATCATATTCAATCAATTGATCACAATGATTCACACAATCTAAACACTCATGCCAACCATGAAACTTCATAGATTCATCCCTTTAATTTTCACATTCGTAAACATTATAACAACAGGGCAATAAAATACACTTATGGGCACCACTATGCTTCCTTGCACTACTCTACCCATAGTAAATAATTCCTATTTTTATGCTATCACAGTACTATCAAATTTCATGTTACCTAGGCATGATCATAACTGAATGTGCCAAATAAATGAAGTTATGAAGTTTCAAGAATTAAGTTGAAATTGAATATTGTTTGTTTATAGTGTATTTGAATTTGACTTTTAGAATGCAAGTGAAATGATGAAACTGTGAATATGTGATATCCCACATCGCCCAGGTGAGGGGGAGGTAATGAGCTTATGATATGGGCGGTTCGTGAAGCCTGTTAAAGCATCTTTTGTGGAGCTTTATGGGCAGAGGCCACAAGGGGGCAAAACCATAAGAACTATAGTGGTCCAAGATGGGCAATTCCTCAACAGGGAGCATGGGTCATTACAAAAGTGGTATCAGAGCCAAACCCTAATAATCTTGTGGTTGTATCCAGTGATGACGCTAGAGCTCCTAAGGGGGGTGGATGTTAATCCCACATCACCCGGGTAAGGGGGAGGTAATGAACTTATAGTATGGGCAGTTCGTGAAACCTATTAAGATGCCTTTTCTAGAGCTGTATGGGCAGAGGCCACAAGGGGGCACAACCGTGAGGACTGTAGTGGTCCAAAGCGGACAATTCCTCAACAGGGGGCACAGGTCATTACACATGGGTCCCACCCACACCATGGTAATGGTGGGTCCCACATGATTAATGGATAACATGATATTGTCAGTATGAATAATTAAAAAATAATTAAACTGGTTAAACCTTGATTAAACCTTGTAAATGGTAAAGTTACCCTAAATATGCCTCATAAATTAGGGAGATAATGACATGTACCCTATCCATCATCTTAAACTAATTAGGGATTATCATTAGTACTAATTATTATCATTAATGCTAATTATAAATAGGCTTGATTAACTTAAAGTGTAATTAAGCTTAATTCATACAACTTAAAATCTACGGTCTCTCACAAGCTGAAAATAGAGATCATCTACTTTTGCTTTTTTATTGGATATTGAGAAATACCACTTACTAAAATCACTCAAAAGCCTAAGTCTAGGACTGAGTCATCAAGTTAAACCTTAGCGAAACCACTTTAATTGGCTAAACCCAGTCAACCTGGCCCACTCTTCCTAAGCTTTTCATGAGTAATGTGGGAAAGTTGACCAAAATCCAGTCATCCTAGTCCCATTCTTCCTAAGCTTCTCATGAGCAATTGAGAAAGCTGACCAAAATCTAATCATCTTAGTCCCACTCTTCCTAAGCTTCTCATGGGCAATTGAGAGAGTCAAGTTAAATCCAATCATCTTAGTTTTACTCTTCCTAAGCTTCTCATGTGTAATTGAAAGAGCCAAGTTAAATCTAGTCATCCCAATCCTACTCTTCCTAAGCTTCTCATAGGCAATTGAGAGAACCGAGCTAAATCTAATCATCATTGTCCCACGCTTCCTAAGCTTCTCATGGGTAATGTGAGAGTTAAGCACATATTCTTCCTAGTCTCTTAGCTCTAAAAACAATAGAGATCACTGGTACTAAGTCCTTCTAAGATATAACAAGTGGGTCACAAACCACCTACTGTTTGTATGGTTTTTTATAATTTATATAATAGAAATTACTCGGTCTTGTTTCATTTCGGGACAAACCAATTTGATCAAAATACTCATTCTTTAGGTCAACATAGTGTCTAGCAACCCAGTCTCGAGCTATGTCATCCTCTCCATCCATTGGCTTAAGGCAATCTCATAAATATTAAGTCATTGCAATGTGCTCTATGATCCCAAAGATCGGGCATATTTATTTGAGAGAGTGTGTTTTATTTTTGAGTCTCTAAATGCATTGAACGTTTTCTTTTATTCAAGAGTTTTCTTCCATTATGAAAATATAATTAGGATCACTTATGGTCTGGGATGTAAATATGCAATTTTTGTATGTACACTTGCAAGTGTAATTAATTGAGGACATTAATAAAAATAAAAATTATTTGGTTCATTCCAACATAACAAACCTCTTTATTTGTTCCATTTTTTTGTTTTAGTTCCTCTTTTTGTACTTGTTAAAAAAATGTTGAACCCGAAGTGAACCATCCAACCCTTCATCTTTAAGAAAAAGTAATGCTTATATGTTTTAAAGACCCTGTTCATTCTTGGAACTAACTAAATCTTCCTTTTGTTCTTTGCAAATCTTTAGTCATTCTCATGTACACACTATCTGTTCTTTGAAACTCACTTCCAATGGCATCATTGCTTGCCTTTGGATTCTTACTAGGTGGTGTCTTCACCATCAACACGCCTCACAACTTCAATAGGATGATCCCTCCTTCGTTGTGGTGTTGATTGGTCAGGCACTGGTCATTTACAAGAGGGAATCGACTCTAATTCCTCCCTCACCTAGGATTATGCTAGCAACTTCCAAGATAGCTCCAACAATGCCCAAGGCTACTCCATCAGTTACCAAGGCTGCTTCTCTTGCCTCAACCTTTGTTAGCAATGAGGTCGAAAAGAAGAAACACAAGAAGAATAAGAGACATAGAAGAAAAATTATCCCTCCTCACATTCCTCAAATTATTGGAGATGAACTTGTCTTCAACACTTTTCCAAGTTCTTTCAAGAGTAGGAGCACTCAGCTCTCTACTCCTATAAGGTTACAAAGGGTTGCAACTCTTAACTCCCCTGGGGTAATAAAAGGGGTAGGTTAAAGCTCCCTTTAACCCAAAGCCTGCTGGCACCATTAGGAGGAATGCACTAAGTAAAGCTCCCAAAAGATGTGCACAGGCTTTCAGAAAGAATGAGAAGAGAACAATGAAGACAGGAAAGTCAAAAAAAGAGATCAATCTGCAAGTTGACTTCCTAGAAAAAGAAGGATGGAAGCTACCTTCTGAGAAGCATATTATAGTAGCAAAAAGACCATCTACTTCCCAAAGATGACTGTTTGGGAAACAACATGTTTGTTGCCCTGGTAAGTCTCTCCTATTCTCAAAGAAATAAGATTGATAGGACTGGTACCCTTCAAATGTTGGTGAAGGCATGGAAGGTGAAAAATAAAGAAAGAAGAGCTAACTCTAGCAACCCTAAGAAAATAAACTAGAAGAGAAGGAGAATGCAACCCATCAGTGCATGTACTACTTCAACTGATGGGAGTTTATCTCTGATACCAACAAGCCCGCCTTGCTTGAGAATTGTCACATGGTTAATAGTTAGATCTATGGTACTTACCTCAATATTCCATTCTTTGCCAGATGCCATCAGGAGAGAGGGTCAGGCGTCTCTGTCTCCTCACCGATTGATGCATGATGGTGAAGCCCTCCCTATAGTCACATCAATATGATTGAGGGTAATGCAGTTTCTACATTTATGTAAGAGATAATGAGATGGATGGATAAACTAGAAATTGAAATCCAGCATTTAGGAGAGTTATGCGTGTAACAAAATTTCTGTTAAACTTCCAATCCTGACTAGCCTTCCAATTTGTGTATCCTCTCAATGCTCTACCCATGGGAACGTCAATGCCAGTATGAATGTTCATCTTTAATCCACCAAAAGGGGACCCTATAGGAACGAAAGGCTCACCCCTCACTTCCTCGGTTGCCTCACTTCGGCAAGCACCTCATATCAATGCCTGTGAATAGCCATTTGGTGCAAATGTTCAACCTTAATGGTTCAACACAAATGTTCACCCACCACCATATCAAATGAATGTGGATCCAATGGCTCATTCAAACCAAAGGAGAAAGCAGTAGAAGGAAAGCTCCTTCAAATCAAAGAAGAAAGAAGTAGAAAAAGGCAAATCAAGTATTTTTGTTAATACCACTGAAATAAAAATTAGTAGTAATGATAGACAACAAAAGAAAAGAGACATACCAAAGCAGCAATGTTAGTACTCTAATGAGGAAGTGAACCCAATTTTATTATGGCTCATCCAATTAGGCAACTTTAAGCTACCAGAACCCTTGTTCCCTACTAAATTTGATGAAGAAAACCATCCCTTATATTGTATTTTCTATTGGAACATCAATCACTCAACATCCAAATGCAGGGCAATAAGGAGAATTATTAACCACCACAAAAGAAGTAGAGTTATCATACCCAAAAAGGATGCACAAGCCTTATCTAACAACATATTGGTAAAAGAAACTCCTGACTTGGCGATGATCAAATAAGATTTCAATCATCAATACCTTAAAACCTTTGGCTAAGGGATGCAAAAGAATGATTGACCTCCTCGGCATTTATCCTGATGAACCCTATATGTCAGTAATTAGTCTACTTATCCCGATTCCAATCAAAAGGAAAATTAAAGGGACTTCGGTATCCAGGAGATCAAATAGGCGTTGGTGCAAATGATGATATTGAGGAGGACAATGATGAGGAGTATGCTTCAGATTGCTCTTATGTGAGTATCGGGTCAATTATCGGTCCCACCATCTGGGATTATTAGTCAACTCCTACTAAGTTTGAGACATCGAAGACATTATCCACCTTACTAACAATTGCACAATGTTACATGATTTCTACCTCTCACCATGCATAATAGAAGAGGAAGAATCTGAGTCCGATAATAAAGAATCACAAGAAAATTCAGAGGGACCTAATGATACAGACAATGAAGAATTCGTTGATGACTTATCAATTCTTGAATCAAGTTAGAAATGGCGAGTAAGACTCATCATGACCATACGCATGAGTCCTATCACGAGCCAAACCCTGACCATTTAGACAAAGAAGAAGACAATGACTCTGATTCTTCCTTAGAAGAAATAACCTATGACACAGCTCCGCCAAGGTTAGAAGATGGTAGACAACCAACAATTGATGAACTTGAAGAGTTCAACTTGGGCTTGGGTACTGACAAAGATAAGTGCCTTACCTTTATCGCCAAACGATAGCAAGAACATAAAAAATAATTATTAATTGATCTTCTTAAGGAATTCAAAGATATCTTTGCATGGATTTACTCTAAAATGCCAAGGTTATATCCAAATATTGCAATGCATCCTTTGCATATTTCTCCAAGCAAGTGGCTAGTAAAGCAAGTACCAAGGATGTTCAGACCTGACTTAGAGCAACAAATCATTAATGAGATTAACAAGTTCCTGGAAGCCAACTTCATCTGAGAAATCAAGTTCTTGAGATGGATCTCTAGTATTTTCCTAGTAAGGAAAAAGAACGGGCAAATCTGAGTTTATGTCAATTTTTGCAATCTTAATGAAGTCTGTCTAAAAGATGGAACTCCTTATTGACAACACATCACTCTATGATATATTCTCATTCATGGATGGTTGCTCTAGCTACAACTAAATCAGGATGGCGCCAATAAATGAGGCATCCACTGCATTTAGCACTCCAATGAGTATCTTTTGCTATGAAGTTATGTCATTTTGATTGCAAGAGTTACTTATGAAAGAGCTATGCTAGTTATTTTTTATAACATGCTTCACAAATATGTTGAATGCTATGTCGAAGATTTGATGGTAAGATCCAATGGTCATGATCAACATCATGAAGATCTATGCACCATCTTTGTAAGGCTCAAGAAAAACAACCTATGCATGAACCCACTCAAATGTACATCTGGAGTTGGGTCAGGTGAGTTCTTGATATTCATTTTCCATGATCGAGGAATCAAGGTGGACACACAAAAAGCAGAGGAGATCAGAAATATACCTCCCCCAAGGAACTTAGATGACCTGAGAAGCTTGCAAGGCAAGCTGTATTATATTAGAAGATTCGTTGCTAATTTAGTGAGAAAATTTCATTCATTTTACTATCTACTAAAGAAAGATTTGGCTTTTGTTTAGGATAAAGCTTGTTAGAAAGCCTTTGATACCATCAAAGAATTGCTCCGTAATGATTTTAGCTACACCAGCTAAGAGTAAACCCCTTATTTTGTACATCTCCATGAGTGAGCAATCACTAGGGGCATTGCTCACGCAAGAAAATCAAGATGGTAAGGATCAAGCATTGTATTACCTTAGCCATCAGTTGATCGATGCAAAATGCAATTATTCTCTAAACAAAAAGACATGCCTTTCCTTAGTGTTTATAGCCCAGAAGTTAAGGCATTATTTCCTTTCTTACAAAATCTGGTTAATTTGTAAAGTGGATCCACTTAAGTTTAAGGGTGCAACTTGGGTTGGATTAACCCGAATTCAACCTAACATTTTAAGGATGTGGGTTGATGGTAACCTGAACCCGAATTCTAATTTGTGTTGGGTTTGGGTTGATGATCCCAACCTGAAACCCACCGAAATTGCATATTATTAATTATAAAATTAAAAACTATATATTTTTCCCTTTTTATAATTCATTGTCATTGTTCCTTTTTTAAAATTTTTTGTGAAGCACAAATAACCTACTAATCTCATATCATTCTATGATCCCTATTTCTATTGTTAGAGTAAGTTTTCCTCTAGTTAATCTTATCTCCCTACTTTTATCCCCATCTCCATGTCCTTTTTGAAAATCTCCTTGGACCTAATTAGGTGTTATTTGAACTTATGTTTTATTTAGCTACTTGATAAACTTATTATATTATTTGGATTTGAAACTTTAGTTTGATATTGGATATGTAAATTTTAAGTATGTGATAGATTAATTTCTTATGTATATTGTTGAATGTTGAAAATGAATAGTCATTTTTTTACTTGTTCATGTAACCTGAATTCAACCTGAACCTAACCTATTAAATTTGGGTTAGGATTGAGGTTTCAAAATTAGGGTTGGGTTAGGGTTAGGGTTGATATTTTAGATATTGGGTTAGGGTTAGGGTTGACCTCAACTCGATCTCAATTAACCTGAGTTGCACCCCTACTTAAGTTCTTGATTACTCGTCTCATGCTATCTGGACATCTGGCAAAGTGGTTATTACTATTGTCAAAATTTGATATCACCTTTATCCCACAAAAAATGGTGACAGGACAAGCTCTTATTGACTTCTTACCTGCACACCCGTTTGATGAAGAAATCATTGTGTAAGAGGACTTGCCAGATGAGGAAGTATTCATTGACCAAGTCAAACGACTTGGAAAATGTACTTCGATGGTGTAACTTAAACCATCTATGCAGGCATTAGAATTGTCTTCATCTATCCTTCGAAAGACATTCTTCCATATTCCTTCTACTTAGGAAGGAATTATACCAACAATGAAGCAAAGTATGAAGCACTGGTCTTAGGACTTCAAATCGCCCTCAACTTCGATATTACAAAATTAGATATCTTTGGTGACTCAAAATTGATAGTCTAATAATTAACCACTGAATATGAAGTTCGTCGACCCAGTTTGCGCTGGTATTACGATATCGCACAAGGGCTATTAGATCAACTTTCTCAAGTTAGCATTGAATATATTTCAAGGACTGAGAATACCATTGTCGATGCTTTAGTAAATTTGGAAATTACTCTAGCTATTGCAAGAGGTCAAGAAATCATTGTCAAAGTTGAGTAACGAAGCCACATGCCTAACTCATATTATGAGGAGACTACCAAGTGAGTCGAATGCATAGCCTATATGGAACTAATGGTAGATGATTGGTGAATCCCATACATCAAAAATCTACAATATGAAATCCTCCCAGAAAACTCACAAGAAAGGTTAGCCTTGAGAAAAAAAGCTACTCGATATATGTATTACAATAATACATTATATCACCAGGCATATGATGAACTCTAGCTCCAAAGTTTTAATGGGGAAGAGATTCAATATGCACTCATTTAAGCACATTCTAGCGAATGCAGTGGGCATCCGTCTGGTCAAAGATTATACAGATGGGTCAAATGCCTAGGATACTATTGGCCTACCATGGTCTCAAACTTGCTACAATTTGCCAAATCATGTCTCTAATGTCAGCTTCATGGAGATATTCGGCATATAACACCTTCAGAATTGGTACCTGCAAGCATCTCTTGACCTTTGCAATTGGTACATACAAGCATCTCTTGGTCGTTTGCATGGTGGGGATTCAATATCATTAGTCCAATCAACCATCCATCTTCCAAGGGACATACCTACATTCTAGTTGCAACCAATTACTTTTCTAAATGGGCTGAAGCTAATTCATATAAGAGAGTCAAGGCTAAAGAAGTAATCGAGTTTATCAAATTTAAGATCGTGTATTGATATAGTAATCCATACCAGATTACATTAGACAATGGCACTCCATTCAAGAATGAAGAGATGGAAAAATTTTGCCGAAAGCAAGGCATCAAACATGTATTCTCTACACCATATCATCCATAAGAAAATGCCCAAGTGGAAGTATTCAGCAAGGCAATCTTGAAGATAATGTGAAGAATGATAGATAAGAACAAGCAGAACTGACCTCTCAAATTGCTAGAAGCACTTTGGGCTTATCACACCACTCACCAGACAGTTTCCAATGCAACTCCTTATTCTCTGGTGTTCGAGGTAGAGGCAGTCTTGCCTTTGAAAGTACAATTATCATCGTTAAGAGTTGCAATGTACTCAAGGTTGATAATAGATCAATAAGCTAAGTTATGATTTGAGGAGCTTAATGCTTTGTATGAAAAGGGTTTTCAAGCCAAGCAAAGGATAGAGTTATACCAAGTCCACATGGCCAAGGCATATAACCGATTAGTTAAGCATCAAGCATTTCACCCAAGCGATTTAGTCCTTAAATTAAGGACTGAATGAATGTCCAGTGACAAATTAATTGGCAAATTTGAGCCCAAGTGGAAAGGCCCTTATATCATATAAGCGGCTTATGCTAGTGGTTCATATCAAATTGCATATAGTAATAATATGGGAGAA
This sequence comes from Pouteria campechiana, assembly GCA_036873735.1. Taxonomy (NCBI): domain Eukaryota; kingdom Viridiplantae; phylum Streptophyta; class Magnoliopsida; order Ericales; family Sapotaceae; genus Pouteria; species Pouteria campechiana. The sequence goes on from JAYJMB010016262.1 coordinate 52,154, forward strand.
TTATCCATTAGTGGGCGTTTCCTAAAGTGTTACTGTGCATGAGCCAGAAGGGAGAAAACGTTGGGGGCATTTGCTCCCCCCATTTCTTAATGCCTACGAATGTTCTCAAACTATTTAGTCTATATGCAAAATTCGATTCATTACTATGCATGAGCTAGAAGAGAGCAAATGCTGGGGGCATTTGCTCCCCCTTTTTAATCCTTCCAAATGTTTCTCAAGCGATTTGATCTACATGCAAAAATTTTAATTATCATTATACATGAAGTTTGCAAAAAATATGTCAAGAAGACAAGTATCGTAAGAAAAAGTACTAAAGTTGCACATTCATTAATATACGGGATTACCATACATAGAGAGAGTTTACAAATGAGTTTAAGTAGTTAAAATAGGCTTCTTCATATTGTCAAACTGCTCCCTTGCTATCTTGATCGCTCGAGCAACTCTGGGCTTACCACTAAGGTTGACTTTAATTTTGATAAAGTCTCCTCAGTTGTCAACACTTCTAGTTGAGAGGCAGCTATTTACTCTTCTAGGTGTTGAATAATCTCTAAGCCTTCAGCCTCCTCTTTCTCCTTGGAGGCAACAAGAGATTCTTAAAAGAATAGGTGACAACCCATTTCACAGAACTCCTTCTAAAGAGCTATCTAGCGATCATTGCTAATTCCCACTTCTTCTCTTAAAGAAGTCAATTTTGCTTGGAGAGATAAATGATGCTCTAACGCCATATTCATGGCTGACAACTTCTCATCGACCTTAGCCTGTATATCCTGAAGTTCAACTTCCTTTGCAGTGATGGTTTCAATGGGAGGTTTTGAGATAGCATCTAATTTAGCTTATGCTCATGCTTGTTGGAAAGACTTCAATTGCTCAAAAATGGCTAACAAACAAGACATGTCACCATCCAACCTCTCTATACCTTTAGCACATAAAATAGAAAATGATCTTTTAACTTTGCAACCACATCAGAGGAAGATGCTCTCCGCAGTAATCTAGCAAAGTTAAAGCAAAGAGATCAAACTTCATCCTCTAAGTCCTCCTACTAAGCCTTACTTTGCTCCTTTGTTGCTTTGATACAAGCTGATGATAACATTTGGAAAAAGTCTTCACCAAATAGAGCATTAAAGTACTATGTTGCCACTTCAGGCACCTCTATGTCTGACTCACAAATGTTATCATCAACCTCAATCTATCAATATGCTTTTGGATCATAGGGGGAAGCTTTATTTGTAACATGATGACCCTTAATATTAGGGATAGATTCATTTGTATTTCCTTTAAGAGTGGCAGTAGTAATTATACCCTCTGACCAAACTTTTGCTAAAATAATCTCCTCCTCGGTTGAAGGCTTTACCAAATTGCAAAGATATGGAGAGAATGGAGAAAGAGGTGTAGGAATATCAGTAAACAGAAGAAGGGCTTCATAGAGATTAAATGGATCTGGCAATGATTCCCTCGGATCTCCTGTTAATATATTAGCCATCTCCGACTAATTGGCATGCAGCTCCATGAGAATCTCTTCAGGTGCAACGGCTTCAATACCTTCTCTCTCAGTTGTCTGCTCATGCATAGCCTTGTCAATGACACCCTCAGCTGCAGCAACATCATCCACTCCTCAATAGGTCTAGAAGTTGATGAAGTGGAAGGAACTATCTTATAATGAAGTATACTCCTAGAAGGAGGGTTAGGTACTTTCTGACTCACTTTGGCCTTCTTTCTTTATTCTGTGGTGGTGCTCTTGAAGCAGTCTTTCTTTTCCATGGGGCAAGAGCCTCTTCACTTGCTCTCACCTTCTTGCTCTTTTAGGTAGCTGGAGCAAGAGCCTCTTTACTGGCTACTGCCTTCTTAATCTTTTTGATAGCTGGAGCAGGAGCCTCCTTACTTGCAACTGTTTTCATGCTCTTCTTAGGAGCTGGAACAGGAAGAATTGTACCCCAGAATAGCACTAGAGTGCAATTTGCTAAGTAGCAAGCTGGTCTGACTTCCGCATTAGCCTCAGCTTTGGTGAGCTTTCTCTTTTTAAGGGGTACACCTAAAAAGATATGAATCAATGTAATGAATTAAATATGCAAAGAAGAAAAGTATGTATATCAAGCAAGTAAAAATAATCATATTAGTTGATGCAATTTTCTTAGAATAACTTGGAGGGAGACAAAGAGCAGGTTGAGTCACCATTGGCTTTGCACAAATAATTTTGTCTGTAAGATGCACGTGCTCACCATAGCCCCACCAGTTGAGGTAACTAAAATTAAAGCAAAGAATCCCTTAGTGGGCATGCTAATCATCTATCCACAAGACTCACTATGGAACAGTGGGCACTTGCTTAAAGTCCATGGCCTTTCTCATCTCCAAGAAAAGCTTCTTGCTCATATCTAATACAAAAGAAGATACCAATGGGCCATAAGATGTAAGACCATAATTTAGAGGCAATCTTCTGTTGATCTTTCCCCCATTGCAACTACACACTAGGCATAATCTTTTGTCATATTTACTTTGCGTACCAAGCCTTGTAAGAAGATTTTGTAGTCTCAGAACATGGTTGTGAAATAGTATGATAAAGGATACTACCAAGCTAGGCCCATTCCTACCTCTCACTCCCCCTGCGTTATAGAGACTACACGTCCTGGCATGTCTTGCTCATACCCAAATTGCCTTACACATTGTTGGAGAAAATATGGTTCTACACAAAACCTGGAACCCTCCCAAAGAGGCAACAAACATGACTGTAAGAAAAGGGTAAACTCCTCAACCTTTCTAAAGGTCTTATCTCTGCCATCTACCTCAAATCCTTGAGGGTTGCTGACAGGAGCCAACATAAACATCTCCTGTGAAAATTTATGCAGCTTCAGCAATCACTGGGTCACCTAACTAAAACTCATATTCGCGATGAGTTGATCCATGAATTTTTTCAATAGAATGCCCTTGTTAGGTAGTTGCATTGGTGATTCAACTTCATGAAGCCAGGAAAAATATAGCCCTAACCAAGCAAGGAAGAAATGGGCTAGAAAATATGTACTACAGTTCACTTGGCTAGTGGGATGCATTGTCATCTCACCAAGTCTCTATTATATGTCACATAATACCCAGGGAGCAATAAATAACTTCTTGCCCTGAGCAAGCTAACAAGCTAGGACTATGTATAAGAGATTGATGTTATTGTCACTAGAAGAGGAAGGGCAGATAACACATGAGAGCCATAAAGTCAAAAGCAGAGCCAACTATTCCTCATGACTGATGCTTCTTAAGAAAGGCTCTTCAACCCATATATTCCACTAGGCCCAATCCCTAGATGATGGCATTTCACTTTTCTGAACATCTAGGTTGGAAAGCCTTGAGCTCGATAGCCTCAACTTCCCCATGATATCCAATATGTGAAAGCCTAGACTACCTTTCTAAAAGGAATCATTGGATGGGAAGTACAAATCAAGAGGATCTCCAATCACTGGCAACTCTTAAAGAATACTTAGATCCCACAAGGTGATACTCATTTCACCATAAGGAAAATGAAAAGAGTTAGGCATTGGGGACCAAAATTGCAAAAAGCCACAGATTGCCTCCATATGTTTGTGGAATTGCTCAGACGTGTAGATGATAGAGTCATAAATCCCAACTGATTGGAGAATTTCCTTATGTTCAGCTACAACATGCTCTACCCAAGGATGAAGGAAGTCATCGTTTGCTGAATAGACTCAAAAGCGTCCCCTTGAACCTTCACTAGTGAACTAATATTTGGGAAGAAACTTGCTCTTTTGGTGAGGGATCTCCACACAATACTCATGAGGATCCAACATTTCTTTAACAAGAGATAAGAAATAGCCATTGAAGGAACCCCGTTCATCATAATAAGCAAAAGCCTTTATCGATAAAAATCCACTATTTACACCTTCCCTCAAGATAAATGAAGGGTTAGAGCAAAGAAAGAATATACAACCCTGATTTCTCATGTGTACCAATGGTGAATAGGAGAATGCCTCAAGTCATTTGCATCAAAACCAAGGAGCTTTTGTCTTCAAAACTCCACATTATTCTAGATGAAGAAACCCTTATCTGCATCCTTAACCTTATAATGTGATGACATTTTTGAGTTATGGGTCGCTGCCTTTTTCAATGTCTTCTTCTGCCAACAATGTAAAGGGTGAGGTACCGGTTTAGGAAGCTCACCCTCCTCTGAGTTGCCTGTCAATATTATTGCATCTTGTCCATAGGCAATGCCAGTAAAAGAGAGGATCAATGTTGTCAGAAGGAGCAAATCTCTCATCTCTAACGAGAGAATCACCGAAATCTATATGATCAAGAGAGATGGTAGATGGTGAGGAGGCCACTTAATTTTTGAGATCCATAGCTATCAAAGAAACCATAAAATGAGTAAATGAAGTGGTTCAAGAGAAGCAAGCTAGCAAGTATTTGCAGAATGAAAGAAAGCATGTTTTCTTCAAGGGATCAAGATAAGAATGTTGAATGCAACAAAGCCCATGAAGTTTTGGAATTTTTTCAACTAAGCTCATGAACTTTTGGGATTTGTCCTACATAATCATGAATTTTTGAGAATTTTCCATCATAATCATGAATTTTTTGGGATTTTTTCAACATAATGATGAATTTTTGAGAATTTTCCAATATAATCATGAATTTTTGAGAATTTTCCAACATAATCATGAATTTTTGGGAATTTCCCAACATAATCATGAATTTTTGGGAATTTTCTAACACAATCATAAATTTTTGAAATTTTTTTAACACAATCATAAATTTTTGAGATTCTTCCAACAAAATCATAAAATTTTGAGGCATTTTCCCAACCAAAACTCATGTATTTTGGACTTTTAAAATAAAACTTGGCCTGTCAAGCCCATTTGATTCCGCTGCGCAGATCTGCCCATCTAGTAAAGTAGGCTGCCTGAGTTGCTCATCCTGCCAGGCCCGCACTAGGCTCCATTTCCCGCTAGCCTGCTTGTGCTGCGCAACACTGAAATGAGCTCGCGGCATGCTGGGCTGCACCAGTAGCCAGCCCACACCATGACCAGCCATCCCTTTCACCCTACATCAGATGTTGAGATTCTTTTTATCCCGGTCTCCCGGTCCCCCCAGATGAAATCCCAACCTAGCAAACGACACTGAAAAGCATCCACTTCTCTAGTAATGGCAGAAAGGCATTAACAGAGAGAGAGAGAGAGAGAGAGAGAGAGAGAAAGGGCGTACGAATTTTCCTTTGCAATGGATGCAATACTAATCTGAGAAATGCTTGCCCATGATTCTTAACAGAAAAGAGGAGAGCTGTTTCACTACAAGGCCTTAACATAAAGTTGCAAAACCCACCAATTTTTTCCTTTTAAAAAAAGAATATTGAGGTAAAAAATGGTTTTCAACAACAATGGAGAGGAAGAGGTTCCTCAAGCATCTGCTATTAACATTGAGCAAATGATAGAAAAGGGAGTTGCAATGTTTGGTTTTATACAAATTACTCCATCCATATATTGGAAGAAAGGGGAATGAAGTAGAGGCTTTCAATCATGAGCAAATATCCCAAGCATCCAAAATGAAACGGAAGGGCCATTTGCATTACCAAGTTGCAAAGTCTATCTGGCTTAAAGAAAATAGCAGAGAACAATCTTTTCCTTCTCCCAACAGCAGTGGAGAAGAAAGCAGAGAAAAGTTCTCATGGAGAATTTTCAGAAAGGTGGAGAATCCAAAACTCGCAGCAACTTACGCAAACTAAAAATGAAGATGCAATGGTGTTCTTCTTGAGCAGCTTTATAGACACGACAATAGCTGGGCAGAAGCTAAAATACGAAATGATCAAAAGATTCCTACAAATTTTCCTAAAGCAGAAACTCGCAGCAATCTTCTGAAATTCAAATAGATGGTCTAGATGAGAATTTTTGTTACCAACATCACTTGATTAACAGTGCTTGTTACCAGGCTTGCATTAACATGCAATTACCCCTGCTAACAACCACTAGGGGGCATTTGTTGAGGGTGGATAAAATCCAACTTTAAAAACCAACAGGAACCAAAAACATAACATTGAACTGGCAGCATCCTCTAAAGGTTAATTCCACAACCATGAGCTAAATTTGTTTCATTAAAATGAAATTCCAAGCTATTATCTGGCAAAGAATTTTATTGAGCACGAATTGCATTTCTGGAAGAGCAGTTGGTGTTGCAAAATGTCAAGTTATGTAGCTGAAAGCAAGAGACAAGATGCATAGTCTCTCTATGAGGTAGCGTGGGCAGAATTATAAATAGGGAAACTCCCTCCACGCTCAATGAAAGCAGCAAGTGAGAGTTGGAATGCAAAATTAGATCGCCAATTTCCACACCCATCACTTGCGTAGCTAGCAGCAAGCTCAGATGTAGTGGAAAGTTCTTCTTTCTCCACGATGTATTTAATGTTGCAGCAAGGAAAGCTATCCACGTCAATGCAGCCATATGCAACAGGAAAGCCACATCTCCATCCCAATACCACCCACTTGCATAGGCAACAATGTTTCAAAACAAAAGCAGGGGGGCCGTCTACTCGCGTAAGCAGGAAGGAAACTTCAAAAAACACGTGATCTCCTCTCCCACTAACTCACGTAGTCAAGGGGGGAATTCTGAAGATTAAGCAAGGGGTCGCTTAATCAGGCAGAACGTCTAGTCCCACTGCCAAATCATGCTGGAAGAAACATCTTCTAGCAGAGGTCGTGACCTCTCCATCAAGCAGTCTAAGCAACGACAAAACTGGAGGGATTAAAAAAGTCATCTACAGCAGACATTGTAGCAAGCTACATTCGAAAGCAGCAAGTCACTCACTTGGACAGGAATCATTCTTCAAGCAAAAGTCACTCACAGGGGTAGGTCGGGTAGGCAAAGATGTTCCCTTGTTTCTACTACTAGGTAGCGTAGTCAAAATAGGGTAGCAAAATATGCACAAGTCACGTAGACAAGATGCTATGGTAGCCAAGTCACGTAGGCAACCCCCATGCCTCACAAGTCGCGTAGGCAAAGCCAATTCCAGGCAGTGGTTAGAGAACATGACATTTCCATTCAGAACACTTAGGCAGCATACAAAATGTTGCAATGTAGCGAAGGCAGCAAGCTCCTCTTAGCTGGTCACGTAGACAGCAATTCTAAGCTCTCCCCATGAAGCCATGTTCACTCGCATAGACAGCAACAATTTTGAGATGGAAACAACATAAATAGGACGCGTAGGCAAAGAATCACTACCAATGCCATGCTCTAACATAGGTGAAGCACAACGTGACAAGTTAAAAATTGTGTCAAGAGCAAAGTTAAGTAAAATACAATGCCTCAACAGCAAGGGACGCGAGTTAGGGAAATTAATTGCGAAAATTAATTGGATGCTAGCTGACATGACCAATGAAAGCATTCTTAAAACGTTGTTCCATGCATGGGCAATGTGTGGTCAGAGTTCTACCATCAGCGTGAACATCGCGACCCCCTGATTATTGAGTGAAGATATTAGTGTGATACGCACATGCTAAATGACACATATTATCTGACTGACATTTCAGTTAGATGGTTGAATTCCATATTTCAACATAGTGATCCAAATAACTCATTGACACCATGCCATACATTCTGGATAGTTCAAAAATCAAATCAAATGAAGTTTCAAAACAGAAATTAATATTTCAGCGAGTTGGCGATTTGACCTAATTATCAAGTGTTTAAGTAAAATAGTATTTCCAATTATATTATTGAAAAATACATTGCAAAACACTAAAAACCATAGTTGAAAAATTGTAAAATTTACTCCAATGAAAAATGCTCGTTGACTCCACAACCTACTATTAGCATAAATGCATGATTTTGATGACAAATAAAACTTGATTGAAGATCGTGTACTAATGATTATTGCCAAGCATTTAGCATGCAAAATCAAGTTGCAGACCTTATAGGTAAATGAACACAAAGAAGATATTTCAAGGTGTCAATCTATCTGACCGAAAAGACAAATAGCTTTGATGAGTGCAGAAGCAAAAGACAAAGTACTGCTATAGTCAAAGCTCAAGTGAAAAGCAATCAACTGAATCACCATTCATCTATCAAAGTGAAGCTTATCTCCGATGAATGCAAAGTAATGTGCATATAACGACTTCATCTATCATAAGGGAGCCATAGTCAAATAGCTCATCAATCCAATAATCGTTTGTTAAAAACAAACAAATGTAGAGTAGCGGAGTTCTTCTGTGCCTCCAACAATTTGTCTATTACCTGCAATAGATAAATCAACAAATGAGCTAAAAGGATAATTCGTCTATGCCTCTACAATTCGTCTGTTACTTATAATAGATAATCTAACAAATGAAATACTAAAAAGATAATTTATCTTCGCTCCTACAGCTTATCTATTACTTACAACAGACGAAGTGCTGAAAAGATAATTCGTCTGTGCCTCTACAATTAGTCTGTTACTTACAACAGACAATCCAACAGACAAAGTACTGGAAAGATAATTCGTCTGTGCCTCTACAATTAGTCTGTTACTTACAACAGACAATCCAATAGATGAAGGGTTAGAAAGATGATTAGTCTATGCCTCCACAATTCGTCTATTACTTGCAATGGACAAACCAACAGACGAAGTATTGAAAAGACAACTAGTCCACATTAACTAAATTTGTCTGCTACTTACCATGGACAAACTAAAAAATAAGGGAACTTTGTCTGATGGACAGCTGGAGGTACTTGTCCATCATAAGTGAAGACAAGTAATGAACAAATTGAATTGTTGGGTCTTCATCCAGCATTAATGAGGCAAATTCCATATTGATGAAAGAATCAGCCATTGTAACAACTCTTTGATCAATACTTATTAAGAATTAGGAAATCATCTTCTCTAAGGTCAGTGTTGCAGCCATTCTAACAGATGAGGATTAAATAGAAGATAGAGAATTCAAATGTGTTAACCAGAATGGTTTTTTGTCATTAATGGAGTTCACCTACCACTAATGACTGGAATTCAAAGCAATTATAAATGCAACATCATTGGATAAAAAGCAGAACAAATGAGAAAAATGTTCAATGTCTTCTTGAGAGCATTTACTAAATTAAGCCAAAACTTTCTGCATCTTTCAAGAGTCATGCATTCAAACCTTTCTTAACTTTCTTTGAAGGCTCCCAACTCAGAGAAGGGCATTTAGGAAGAAGATATAGAATAAAGAACCAAAGGATGTTCCTTCACTTTCTTAGTGGGACAATATTACTTTTGTTCGTGACGATATTCTAGTTTACCTATCTAGTCAAAAGTATTTTTTTTCAAGATGTGGCTCTCGAGAAAATAATTTATATCTCAATCAGTTTGCCCCTAGACCCAACTTCATTATCAGTTGGGGCTCTTGAACAGAGGGGAAAGGAAGCTCTAAACGCCTCATTAATCATCTCCTTCCCCTCTTCCCCTCCTTGAAACTTTATATCACTTACTGTGATATAAAGTTCTCCACTCCCCCTCTCGTCCGCGGTCTCACACACAACCTCTCTTGCACTTAAAATGCAAGATGAGTTGTTTTTCAATGTGTTTGTAACTTTGTTTATACTGAAATGAAATGAAATAGTTTCATTGTTTTCAAGCTACTTCTTTCTCTGTGTGTATTCTGGAAGTACTGTAATTTTTTTGCTTATGACAAAAAGGGGGAGAAAGAATTTGCAAAATTATCTCGAGGGGAACACAAAAATGCAAAAATGCATAATTTTGAATTAATTAGGGGGGAGAATACATATAAACTAGTCAAGGGAGATCATAGATAATGGTAACTTGATGAATGATTAAACTTTCAAAATATTTTTATTTGGCTATATACATTTAAGAGGAGATTATCTTTTGTTAGATCATTTTTAATCAAGTTTTGTCATCTTCAAAAAGGGGAAGAATGTTAGCATAAATGCATGATTTTGATAACAAATGAAACTTGATTAAAAGTTATGTACTAATGATTATTACCAAGCATTTAGCATGCAAAATCAAATTGCAAATGTCATGGGCAAATGAACACAGAGAAGATATTCCAAGGTGTCAATTTGTCTAACTAAAAAGATAAAAGCTTAGGTGAGTGCAGACGCAAAAGACAAAGTACCGCTATAGTCTAAGCTCAAATGAAAAGGAATTAACCGAGTCACCATTCGTCTATCAAAGTGAAGATTATCTCTGATGAATGCAAAGTAACATGAATACAACAGACTTTATCCATCATAAATAGTTTTTTCAATTTCGAATTTCTTGGCAAAATTATCGCCGAGAATTTCGCTACATGCATCCAGTGAGACGATCTTGCCAAGGAAGAATAGATATTTCGTTGATTAGGCGATAATTTCAAAATTAGTGAGATTATCTCCATAATCTTGAGATTATTAGCTTAATCTCCAAATAATCATGAAATTCTTGAGTTCTCACCAGCATGGTGAAGGTAAAAAGCCATCATGGAATCCTCCGCACCCAACTCGTATCCCCCCGAAACCCATCCTAGAGGCATAAGAAGTCATTTTCGAAGCCTCCATTCCCATTTTTAGCCTCAAAACTCATCTTGGAGCATCTGATTTACACCCTAAATGCAGACAACGTAGTGGGTTCCTCAAAATAAACTCAGATTTCCCTCCCATTTGATTTTTAGGTTCTGAAATCTTCCCTATAAGCTTCAAAAAATAATTTCAGCCAAGTTTGGTGTGGATTCGAACATCAAAATGTAAGATCTTTGCATCTAGGCTCAAATTCCTAACCAACAACTACATCTAGATTTGGGGATTTTTGTTTTTAGACTTGAAAACTCAGATTACACATGATTTATCAACATTTAAAGCTTCAAAATCATGACAGCGAGGATCAGAAGGGGCTACAAGAGCTAAAATCTATTGTTTTCTTTTTTTCCTTTTTAGGGTCGAAAATACATCTATTTTCATAAAAATAGATTTTTGGGCTTTTTTTTAATTTATTTGCTGAAAATATCATATTTTGATTGCAAAAAAATATATGGAATGGTTTGGATATTTTTAGAGGCTTGAAAATGTATAATATTTATATTTTTATATATAAGTTTATAAAAAGATATTTTTTAGTAATTTTTTAACTTTAATAGTATGTAATATTATTATTTATAGACTTATATTTTGGTACATAAAGTTTGGAGATAGGGTGTTAGTTTTTTTAATTTTTTTGAGATTTTTTTACATAATTTATCCTAAAAATATTATTCATTTTTTATAATATAAAATATATTTCAACCATTCTATTTACTTAAATAGCTTATAATAATAATTATTTGTAGTTTAGAAATAAATTATGAGTTTATAATATTTGTTAATGATTTTATTTCAGGTATAATATGTCTGATTCTGGAAAAAGTAGCAAAACAAAACCGCAAGATGTGACTTAGGACTATAGGAAACCATTGGAAGGGTATCGAAATGGGGCAGAATAAGACAAAACTCATTATAACAAATGCTTAATAACTTTTTATGTCCTAAATCTCTTATTTAGTGGTATTATACTGTAGATATATAGTTTATCTGCTTTTGCATCATTGGTATGTGTCTTTTATGTTGCATATGTTTACATTTAAAGTAATATTTTTTTGTTCTAAATGTGAATTCAGATTTATCATGAGTTATTATGAAGTTTTATGAAAGATTTTCTATTTTTCTATATTTTTTTAATTTTTTATATTTTAATGAAATAGTTTAACAAAATTTTTGAAAATTTTTCCAAAATTATCAAAATTTTCTCCTTTTCAACTTAACAAAATTTTCGCTTTTAGCGAAATTGCAAACACTGGTCATTAGTGAGTCATAATTGAATAACTCATCAAGCCAATGATCGTCAATTGAAAATAAACAAATGCAGAGAATTGGAGTTCGTCTGCGCCTCTAACAATTCATCTATTACCTGCAATTGACAAATCAACAGACAAAGTGCTGGAAGGACAATTCATTTATGCCTCCACAATTCATTTGTTATTACAACAGACAATCTAACAGATAAAGTGCTGAAAAGATAATTTATCTACGCTCCTACAACTCGTCTAATACTTACAATAGACAATCCAACAAATAAAGTGCTGGGAAGATAATTCGTCTGTGCCTCTACAATTCATCTGTTACTTACAACAAACAATCCAATAGACAAAGGACTAAAAAGATAATTCACCTATGCCTCCATGTTTTGTCTATTACTTGTAATAGACAAACCAATAGACGAAGTGATGGAAAGACAACTCATCTGCATTAACTAGATTCATTTGCTACTTACTATGTACAAACTAGAAGATAAAGGAACTTTGTCTGATGGACAGCTAGAAAAATACTTTGTCCATCATAAGTGTAGACAAGCAATGGACAAATTGAATCGTTGGTCTTTATCCAGCATTAATGAGGCACATTCTATATTGATGAAAGAATCAGTCATTGCAGCAACTCTTCCATCGATACTTGTTAAGAATCAGAAACTAATCTTCTCTAAGGTTAGTGTTGTAGCCATTCCAGCAAACAAGGATTAAGTAGAAGATAGAGAATTCAAATGCATTAATCAGAATGGTTTTTTATCATTAATTGAATTCACCTACCGCCAACGGTTGGAATTCAAAATAGTTATAAATGTAGCATCATTTGACCAAAAAAATCAAAACCATTAAGGAAAATATTAAATCTCTTCTTGGGAGCATTTACTAAACTAAGCCAAAACTTTCTATATCTTTCAAGAGTCGTGAGCCTTGAATTCTAACCTTCCTCAACTTTCTTTGAAAGCTCTCAACTACCTTTTGGGAAGATTATTTACTTCTATATTTACTCTTCAAAATTCTTCCACTATGCTTATTGAGAAATATCTAGATCTATGCTTTAACTTTCTATATTCATTCTTTGTAATTATCTTAGCTAGTGGTTGAGACTAGACTCAAGAAATGCTGTGATTGTCTGAGTGCAGACAAGATTTATTTATTTACACCCACTAGAGCTAGAATCTAGAAAAGTGCTAAGAGCACTATGATTACACGCCCTAGAGTTGGAATCTAAAAGAGTGCTAGGAGATCTGTATTTATGCCTCCTAGAGTTGGAATCTAAAAGAGTGCGGGGAACACTATAGTTCGCCCCATAGAGCTAGAATCTTAAAGAGCACAAGGTGCACCGATAATATTTTTGCTATTAGAGATAGTGGAACCCAAGACACTAAGAGAAGAGTGCTCTTGGAAAAGTAGAGTAGTATGTTTACTCGAACCACTATAAAAATCTCTGTCTTATTTATTTATGCTTTGATTGAGTGATTAGATTGATTACTAGAGGCACATTTGATCCTAAAGGGGTTTAGAAAAATTTTAAGTACCCAATTTACCTCTCCTCTCTTGGGTATTTGCCTAAACTTCAAGACCAACACCTACTAGCGAAGGCAAAGGCTAATTCATGAAAATTTACTACTTCATGGAAAATTTACACTCCACTACCAAGTAGCAGAGGTAAAAGCTAAATCAAGCTAGAAAAGTTGCAATCCACTACCAAGTAATGGAGGCAAAGGCTAAATCAAGCTAAAAAAGTTACAATCCACTACCAAATAGCCGAGGCAAAGGCAAATCCATGGGAATTTTGCAATCCACTACCGAGTAGCGAAGGCAAAGGTAAATGAATGGAAAATGTGCAATCCACTACCAAGTAGCAAAAGTAGAAATTTTACACTGCACACCCAAGTAACAGAGGCAGGCCCTCCAAACCTATAAATACACCCACCTTCTCTCATTTGAGATATACAATTTCTTCTAGACTTGAGCTTTGAGGACTCTTCACGAGGCAAGCCTTCCTTGACACTAAAGGCTTTTAGTCTACTGGATATTTTTCCTAATGCCTAAGGGCCCTTTCCATGGCCCCACCATGGTACACATGTGGGTCTTATCCACACTGTGGCAATGGTGGTCCCACATGATTAATGAATAATAAGATGTTGTCAGTTTGAACAATTAAAACATAATTAAACTGGTTAAACCTTATAAATGGTAAAGCTACCTTAGAAATGCCTTATAAATCAGAGAGATGATGACATATACTTTATCCATAATCTTAAAATAATTATGGACTATTATGAGCACTAATCACTATCTTTAATGCTAATTATGATTAAACTTAATTAACTCAAAGTATAATTAGGCTCAATTCATACAACCTGACTCGATATTCTCTCATAGGCTGAAAGCAGAGATCACCTGCTTGTGGTTTTTTATTAAATATTAGAAAATACCACTCAATAAATCACTCAAAAGCCTAAGTCTAGGAACGAGTCACCGAGTTAAACCTTAGCAAAACCAGTTTAATCAACTAAACTCAATCAAACTGACCCATTCTTCGTAACCTTTATATAGGTAATATGAGACAGTTGATCAAAACTCAATCATCCTAGTCCTATTCTTCCTAACCTTCTCATGGGCAAGTAAGAGAGCCGAGTTAAACCCAGTCATCTTGGCCTCACTCTTCCTAAGTTTCTCATGAGCAATTGAGAGAGTTAAGCTAAATCTAATCATTCTGGTCTCACTCTTCCTAAACTTCTCATAGGCAATTGAGAGAGTCAAGTTAATTCAGTCATCCTAGTTTCATTCTTCTTAAGCTTCTCATGAGCAATTAAGAGAGTTGAACTAAACTCGGTCATCTTAGCCCCACCCTTCCTAAGCTTCTTATATGCAATTGAGAGAACTGAGCTAAACTCAGTCATCCTGGCCTCACTCTTCCTAAGATTCTCATGGGACAATTAAGATTGCCGAGCTAAATTCAGTCATCCTAGTTCTACTCTTCCTAAGCTTCTTATGGGTAATTGAGAGAACTGAGTTAAATTTAATCATCCTGGTCTTACTCTTCTTAAGCTTCTCATGGGTAATGTGAGAAAACTATGCACTTGTTCTTCCTAGTTTCTTTCATGTCTAAACATAATAAAGATTACTCGGTCCTAAATCCTTCCGAGATGTACCAATTGGGTCACAAACCACCTATTATCTTTATAGTCTCTTATAATTTAAATAATAAAAATTATCTAGTCTTGATTCCATCCGAGACAAACCAATTAGATCAAAATACACATTCTTTAGGTTAAACTATTGTCTAACAACTCAATCTCAAGCTGTGGCATTCTCTCCGCCAATTGGCTTAAGGGAATCTCATAAATATTAAGTCATCGCGATGTACTTGGTGACCCCAAAGAAAATACACATTTCTTTAAAAGGGTGTGTTTTATTTTTGGGTCTTTAGATACATTGTACTTTTCATTTTAATCAAAGGTTTTCTTCCATTGTGAAGATATAATTAGGACCACTTGTAGTCTGAGATATGAATATGCATTTTTCTAATGTACACACGCAAATGTAATTAATTAAGGATATCAATAAAAATAAAAATTGTTTGATTCATTCCAATATGACAAACCTCTTTTATGTGTTAAATTTTTTATTTTAGTTTCTCTTTTTTGTTCTTGTTATAGATGACAACAAAGCTTGTCTAAAACTTAAACCAAGCTAATATATTATTGCTAAGATTTGGAAGTGATATATGTAAAAGAATATAAGTGTCTAACTTGGAATGCAAAGCAATACGGTTGAAGAATGATTAAGCTATATTAAGTACAATAGTTGTAATGATATTAAGATTTCAAATGTATGAATAGTGCCTATGGTCCTCGAGCAGTGTGGAAAGATTTTTTCAAGTTATTATTCATAATACTTGCAATACCATAATCACCTATGCCTATCGCCTATGATACTCCAGCAAAGACACAATTCCTTGATCATCCGCAGCCGATATCCCAAGCATCTTTGATGAACCCGACACTTCAAAGGTTGAAAATATAGTCGTTGAAACATCTTGAAATCTTCCCCCATTATCTTAAACGACTAGAAAATGATGAAAAACTATAAAAGAAACTAAGTTTGCACATTAAAAAAAATGATTCAAAAGAGATTAAAGAAGATCTAAAAGATTCATTGATCTTTAGCCTTCTCAATCATTTTCTAATCTAGCCAAAGCCTCAACCTTTTCATATCTTATTCAAGGCTTTCTGTTCAGTCCCAAATAGCAGAGTGTATGGCAAAGCTAGAAGCCCATCAAGATGAGGAAAATAAATGGCATGTGCAAGTACAAAAAATGTATGGTAGGAGAAGCACACAATTACACAGGTCAATAAGTACCAAGGATTAGAGTGGTTTGGGGCCCCCTTGGCACCTACTCCACTCTCCAAGGTATCCCAACCTTTGGTTCCATAAACTATGTGGAAGCACACCTCCCTTGGTTTCTAGAGATCATTACTAAGAACTCATACAACTTGGTTTCCCATGAGCTAACTAGAAATTCATACACTATTGGCTTCCTTAATTGACTAATAACTCTTACAATTTAGTTTCCAAAGCTAATTAGCAACTCCTCTCTTACAGATCTAAAGTGCACAAGTAAATATCTTTAACTAGGCTTAATTGTATACAAATTTAAGCTCAAATAAAAATAAACAATAAATCTCACTATGCTTTCATTCTCCTTTGAAATGATATTGATGTAACTTTGAAGTTCTTTGTTTGTTGAAGCCTCTTGAAGAAAATGTATTTTTTAAAATCTTGAGTTCTTAAGATTTATTTTGTTTAATGCACTCAAGAGTCTATTTCTTCTTCGTTAAAACTTCCATTTATAAGGTTTGAAATCATTCTAATTATTGCAACCATTTTTGTTAAGTTTTAGACTATTGAAATGTTTTGCAGAGCACTTAACAAAAATGTACTCATTTACGTCTTCAGAGTTCTTAAGCCAGGTCAGGTTTACCATTGCATCACTAAGTTTAGAACTTTGAAGTAAGTCTTTGAACCTCTGAACTTCCCTCTGAAGGTCTAACGATCCCAACCACTACCAACAGTTATATTTCCAGAGCTTTAACGATTAGGTTGCAACCTCTTAAACTTTTTCTGAAATTCCAAAATGCATTATTTGAATCTGCAAGCCTTTAAAGCTCTCTCTAAACTCTAAATGAGTCTTCTGAAAGTAACGTAACCTTTGAAGCTTTCTTGACTTTAAGCACATCCCATTCCAACCTTTGAAGCATTCTCTAAATCTCCAAATGTTTCTTTTGGAGCTTCTTCTTCTTCTGAACATTCCTCTAAAGCTTTCGAATGTTCCTCTAAAACTTCTTCTTCCTTTTGAACATTTTCTAAGGCTTTTCTTCCTTCTAAATGTTCTCTATGAAGCTTCCTCTGAAACTTCTTTTTGAATCCAAAATTCTTCCTTTGAAGCTTCCAGACTTAACTCTGGAACTTCTGAAGCTTCCTCTGAAACTTCTTTTTGAATCCAAAATTCTTCCTTTGAAGCTTCTAGACGTAACTCTAGAACTTTTGAAGCTTCCTCTGAAGCCTCTAAACATCCCTCTGAACATTTTTGTGTCCTTTGAAAGTTTATTCTACATTCAAAAATTTGAGCGACAACTTATTAGCTTAATTCAAGTCAACAAGCTTTAAATTGGTAATTTCTCAGCAATAACAAGCTTCTCGAAAAAACACAACTAACATATGATTTCTTTCTTTATCATTTCTATGTGTTTAGTTTCTTGAGTTGATATTAGAGATTAATCTCAAGAAGAACAAGTGTGTTTATCGTAGTGTGTCTCACAAATAACTTGTTGGTTTGTTTTATGCCTCCTAAATTTGGAATTTAGAAGAGTGTAAGAGGCACTAGCTTATACCCCCTAAAGTTGAAATCTACAAGAGTGAAGTGGTACTAATTTGTATTCCTAATTGAAATAGCGAAACCTAAGATATAAGGAGCGTGTTTTTGGAAAAGTTGAGTAGGAAGGTTGTCCTGAACTACTATATATTTGCCCGTTGTTTGTGATTGATTTATTTGCCTATGCTTTACATTTGATTACATACATTCAATAGTAAATCATTTGAAATAGAGAGAATTTAATTAATTGGGGTTAAAGTAAAAAACGTTTTATAAACGCAATTCTTTTCTCCCCTCTTGGGTTAAACCAAGCTAAAAGGACCAACATCTTATAACTTATTAATTTAGTTAATTATTGATCTTCTAATTTAAGTAATGAACTACCAATATTCTAGATTTTCTAATGTGCCATGCATTGAAATTTTTGGATTTCTACACCCGATCTTGTGGTGTTAATTTCATTTAAATCAATTATTCATTAGCTATGAAAATTTGAAATTATATGCAACTATTTTTTTTTACCATCTTCTACTAGGCTCTTTTTTATACATTAGGAAGTGAGTGTTTACACTCTTTTTTATATTAATGTAACATTTTAACTACAATAATAACTTTACTTATTTTCATTATTATTTATATTTTTAATTATTTTTTCTTACTTTTTTATTAAAAGGCTAATATTATTAATGTCATCATCTATTACACTATTGTAATATACTCTTTTTTTTTAAATTTGCTTTCTTTCTAATATACTCTATAAAATAGATCCTTAAAATTTTCAAATAGAATGACCCTATCCATTGCATTGGAAGGTTTTGATTAAGTAATAACCATAGACTATTTTAACATAAATTTCTGACTTGCTTGTCATAAAAATTTATACTATATTGATTGCTATCATTTCCTCATTAGAATTAATATCCAATTATTCACTTTCTAAGGTTATCATTCTCTTTTGAGCATTAAAAAAGAAAAAGTAATCTTGCTTCTAAATTTGCCTCCACATTGAATTCGTGTTGAATTATATTTTCCCAAGCATCCAAAAATACAGGGTGTTGAACATTAAATTTGTTTCCCTCCAAAAATGCTAGTTTACTGTTGCTTCGTTCCCTTTACAACTAACATAGGTTCATTCCTTGCTTATATGTAAATATTCATTTATCAACTAACACACGATGACTTTCCTAGGTTATAACAAAATCAATAATCCTAGTATCAAAACATGACAAATTATGATGTAGGTTTCATAGTAAGTTGGCTTGTGTTGGTACGGGTATAAATTGGATTATGGTAAACTTAACTCAATCAACCAAGGACTTTTTAAATTTGCATTGAAAATGTTAGAGTTAACTTGATTTCTAAACAAGATTAGATTGGATTTAGCCTATGGCAACTTGATATTTTAACATAATTCATAAAGTGTATACAATAATATTATACAAATAAATTTAATTATTATCTTTAGTTTAAGATTATATTATTCTTTTTTAATCCTACAGTAATTAAAATTAAAAATGTACTTAAAGTCTTAAATAACCATTGTAAATTTATGAACGAAATAGAAAATTGATGATTAAATTACCTTTTATTATAAACACACTAATTTATACATACAAACATATATTTATACTAATGTTAACACAATTTTAATTAATATTGGATTATATATTTATAAAGTAATGAAGTAATGAAGATAATTTAAAATTTTTAAATCTAATAATTAAAATCATCTTGAATTATTAACCAAACTCAACCAAATTTGTTAGAATAGAGTTGGAGCTTCAAAAATATGTCATTATGCAACCTTTTAAAATTTTTGGAAATTGTAAAATTTTTGTTAAATTCAACTTGGTTATTGAAGAAATTAAAAATCATTTTAATTAATGTTAACACAATTTTAATTAATATTGGATTATATATTTATAAAGTAATGAAGACAATTTAAAATTTTTAAATCTAATAATTAAAATCATTTCGAATTGTTAACCAAACTCAACCAAATTTGTTAGAATAGAATTGGAGCTTCAAAAATATGTCATTATGCAACCTTTTAAAATTTTTGGAAATCATAAAATTTTTGTTAAATTCAACTTGGTTATTGAAGAAATTAAAAATCATTTTAATTATAAACTTAGCTAGGCCTTTAACATTAAAAAGCTATTTTTTTAACGACCTGGTGAATTATGATTTATTTAAATTTCTAATCAAAACAATCTTAGCATCATATAAATAAGATTGGACATAAATATAATGTATGTCTTAGATGATCCAGTTAAAAGATCACGACATATAAAAATGAAAAGATTTGGCTATGCAACTGATACCATACAATCATTTTCATCAAAAATTAGATTAAGAGTAAGGCGTTTGATTATTCTTAAGACTAGTCTTAAGAGCCGGATGCACCCCGACCCGATTTGAAAGTGTCAGAAGCGGGCATAAGATCCGGACCATCGACTTTTGTATCTCACGCAGCGCTAGGCTGGCTTACGTCGGCTGCCTCGTTTAAACCCTCGCGGCTGAAGATGGAGTTTAATTTGCTGATACAGGAAGAAATGATGAGTACGGCAGCAGCTACAGATGTAGAAGAAGAAGAAGAGAGGCAGCGACGCCAGAGGAAGCTTGAAGAAGCTTTGGAAGTCAAGTCCCTCAGGCGCATCATCAGCGCCTACCTCAAGTACCCTCTCTCTACACACTCACTCCGATTCCGATAGACTGGATATATGTCTTGGAACTGTATTCTTTCATAAATTTTGTAACTCTCTGCGATCATTGCTTCCACTACATCGGATTTCCTCTTGTGAACCTTCCGCGGAGTGACTAAGGTTTAGTCTTGATGACAGAATCGTTGTTATTATGGGAATTCTTGCAAATGTTTGAGAAGTTAAGTAGTTGCGTGATTAATTCGTATAGAAATAGAAGAATCAGCCTTCGCAGGAAATCAGCAAAGGACACGTCATGCTGGTTCTTCTCGACGGGGTAAGATGCCCGCTTCTGTGGATTTCAGCTCGCAGGAGGTTCTAAGCTGCAAACCGGGGGCTTAACAGCCTGTGGCGGATGAATCGGACTAGTTGGAGTCTTTTAAAGCTACTTAGCTTAGGTGCGAGGGGATAACCTGTAACGACAATAGAAGCATTCCGGTGTTAAGAGTTGTCGTGTTGTTGAAGAAACTGCCTATGCTGAGGCATTCGGTTACTATTTGAATGCCCTAAACTTCCTATGCGGAGGCATTCAGTTACTATTTGATTTTAATTTTGCATGTTAAGTATCACATTATGTTGGTTTAAACCTTCACACACATGCATGCCTCATGCTTTTTCTGAGTTGGAAGGATGGAGATTGTACAATTGTTTCATCCAAATAAAATCAATAAACGCCGTTTACTTTTGACAAATTTTAAGAGGTGGGGAGACTTGGCATGCAATCTTTTGGAAGGATGTGGACATTTTGGAGTGTGACAAGCCTATGGCTCAATATAATGGATTGGAGGTCAATGGGGCATAGAGTTTTAGTTATTTCAGGAAATTTGAAATTTGATATGGCTTCGTGATATCCCTAATTTTCACATGTCAATTGTTGCAAATGTGAACATTCAATCTTAAAGTGGGACATTGCCTGTTATGGGTCTAAAAGTGCCTAATTTGGAGAGAAAAAGAAATGAATAAAGATAAAAGAAAAACTGGAAAAAAAAGAAATTGTAACAGCTGATCCTTCTCTCTCTCCCTCTCTGTTGTTGTTGTTGTTGTCTTTTATTGAGAGGAAGTCAATGACTATAATGTCCTTTCCAGGGCATGATGTAAACTGTGACAGTATGGTTTTGCTGGTGGTCACTATTGAGGATAATGTAAGCAGGGTAGTGTGGGCTATCACTCTTGCTGTTTGTGATTAGCCATCCTTAAATACTTCTGCTTCTAGTTTACTTGGGAATTGTAAAAGGGTGAAGAGTCAAATTTTGTTATAAATAAATATGGAGATCTTCCTGCTCTCAGTGGCTTATTTTTCGTTGGAAAATATCCCATTGTGTTTGAGTTTCATTTAATCTCTTGTGATTCCGAAAATGATTCCTGCATTTCAAAGGTTACTTTTACTACTTGATTCATATTGTTGGTTTATGGTGTCTATTTTCTCCATATTCTGCCTTGGCTGTGTGAGATTTTTGTGTTCCAGTACATGAGCCTGGATATTAGGGTAGCAAGTTCATGTGTCTATGTATTTTCCATCACATTTTCATTTTTTTATTAACTTGTCCAGCTACTCTGATGCTGCTGAGGAGGATGTGAGAAGATATGAAAGGTCCTTTACAAAACTTCCACCTGCTCACAAGGTATATTTTTTCTTATAATCATCCATCCTTTTGAATGCAAATTAATTGAGAGTGAGATTGAGAAAGAGACAGAGAGAGAACTTTGGGAAAGTATTTTATCTTTCTAAGAAAGACACTTCAGAAAAGAGGAGAAAAAAACAGTGGCAACAGACTCTTATTTGATTGGTGTTGTTTCTGGGCAATGGATTATGGTATGTAGGGTTCAGCAGATAGACCATCTAGTCATGCAAATATGCTCTAATTATACTAACAAAATCTTTGATTGTGAGTGGAGACAATAAATTAATTCATCAATTGTGTATTAACCTTCATATGTTTCAATATTATTTATAACCTATTCAACTTTGTATAATATTTTTCAAATTGGTCTGCACCACTAGATGTTACCAAACTTCCATAGCTGTTGTTAAAATGTACTCAAAAACTGAAATTGCCCCTGTTATCCCTCCTTTTGCACAACTTTAGAGAGGGACCCATGTAACAACGATGTCCTTTTCTTTTAGTTTCTGCAGCGATTCCTGTGGCAACTTGAGCAATTGTATTCTGACTTGTCTAATCTTTTTGAGTATGGGATTGAAGATCTCACCAATTGTAGCAGTGACATTCTCAAACAGGTCTATCTTCGTTACATCTCATTCGTCCAAATATTGCAGTAAACTTGAGTAATATGTCCTATTTGAAATAGACTTCTGTTGTTCTTGGGTTCTGCTCTTGTAGGTTAAGTGACTCTTGTAGGCTAAGTGAAGACAACCCCTCCTAGAAATTTCAAACCTGCAAATATTAGTGGCTTCCTTCTACTGCAGCTGACATGACATCTGAGGGTGTTCTGTTCAGGGGTTTTTCTCTACCAGCGCATTTTGTAGATGGGCAGTTGGGGGGATTGATAAGGACGAGATATACCACTTTTTTTACCTCATATGTGTGAGATAGCTTTGTTCTTGAGCAATAGTCATCATGAGCGTTAAATGATGCCAGTCCAGTCAACTGGTTTAGAGGAAAAGGTCAGAGGATAGCTCTTACATTTGGTTTGAGCATCTTTTGTTCTCTCTCCTGGCCATACATTTGGACTTGCCATCACCTGCATTATGGATGCATGGGACAGCAGCTTGTGTCCATCCATGCTGACTGCAAAGGCTATGCATACTTTCTATCCACTTGGCGGATGTCATTTTCCTCCACCAGATCTTTGTTTCTCAAATACAACAGGCTTGATTATTCATCAACGAAGGGCAAAAAGAGCACAGGATAATTACATGGGAGCACCATTGATGAAATTGGTGGGAAGCCGCAGGCCATTTGGCCAATCACTTGGATGCACAGCCAGTGGAACATGAAATTTGTGGATGATTTTCTCTCATACCATTTCTAAGGTCGACTCATTGCATAAATAGAGGTCAGCATCTTTCCTCTCTCCTGTGAGTGTGAACAGTGTCGGCACACTTGGTTCGGGCTTGCTGGTTTGGTAGGGGTCAACACAGAACTTTAAAAAGGGCTTTTAAAAGAATCACATATTGGTAATTTTATCTCAAAATAAACAACTTGTTGATGTCCACAAGCCTATTTAAAATATACATCAAAAGTTCAATAGGTAATATATAATACTTGAAACTGTATAGGTCTAATTTTAAATTATATAGATCAATTTAAAATTAACAGACAAATACCGGCCAATATGAAAATTTTCCCTGATGTATTATCCATTTGTTTGCAGGCCCTCTTGTCTCATTTACATCTAAAATTTCAGAGTCTTAGAAGGTATACAATTCCTTTTTGACTTGAATTCTTCTTTCAATAGTGATAAATGTCTTGCTGATTTCTATTTGGGCATGCCTTATATTTATGATGGTATTTGGTTTAGTAAAGTAATCCAATAGAGTTGTTTGACAAACAGCACTTTCATGTCTTTTTATGCGTAAGTAAACATTTTGATGCCTTTTATTTTCTTGATTGCTACTTAGGGATATTGGTTGAAACATAATGTCAAATATTCATCTATTTGAAAGGATCATGCTTGCAAAAGTTTTTGCTAATCTCCATATGGCAAGGCTAAAAGGGAACCATTTAATGGCCATTGACTAATGTTTGTAGCAGATAGTTCATTACCTTTTGCAGTTGATTCACTTGATGGGATTTTTTTTTTTTTTGGCAGAATATTTGTGCAATGTGCTTTTGATGCCTTTTTCCAATTGTTTTTATCTCTAGAAGCACCATATCAGTAGAATAAATATACTCTCTTATTCTGTTGCATACAGAATTTTCATGACCAAAAATAGTTTTCTTGGATGTTTTCTCCTACACTTAGATTTCTTGAAATTTATTTTAATTATCACACTTGACTCCAAATGACATTTCCTAAGAAGATACTTTCACAAGCCTAATTTGAACATGACATAGATTTTCTCAAAAGATTATGCATTCTTTATTACTTATAGATTTTCTCAAAAGATTATGCATTCTTTATTAATTAAAGAAATTGGGAATTTACAAGATCTCCTTTTCACATGTTATACTGCTTTCTTGAAATTGTGAAGAGTCGCATAATTCTCATCTTACAAATCTAGTTGGTTGAATTAGTCTTCATAATATCGATAAATACCTATTTATCAATGACTTAGAAAAAAAGATATTATCAGTTTTATCGGAGATATTATCAATTTTTTTTGGAAACGTTATCGAAAAATAGAGAAAATTTAAGAAAATTTTAGTAAAACTTTATAATAAATTATTACAAATATAAATATACAATTTGAACAAAAAATTAGATTAAAAAAGCCACTATTGAATGAATAATGGAAATACACATGATAAATGCATATAGATAGACAAAAGGAGAGTAAATCTTAGTAAGAAAAAAGCATAATATTAAGCATTATATTGCCTATAATAAGTCAAAAAGAAACAATACATGATTAGTGTTTTGAAAATTAAAACTAAACAGTCTCATACCTTAATACCAAGTGGAGTGCGGTGCGAGTTCCTTAAGTTCGTTGTCATCTTGTTGACTTGTAGGCTTATATTTATATGACATTTGTCCATACGGATAAGGTCGTAGAAAAATATTGTAAGATGATGATGAATTTGCTCCACTTTCTGGGCAATATGATGACGCATATTCATATGGTCGGATATTAAATTAGGTCAAATTGAGTTGAATTGGCTGTGAGGAGGGCTGATACTATTCATGTAGTGGGTTAGACCAAGACAATGTAGCCTGTGGAATTAAGCTCCATGGTCTAAATTCAGAATCATCTGACCCTTGATATGGGTACATGTCTCTTGACTCATAGGAAGACTCCTTTTTACTACTAAAATCTATGGATGCCATACTATTTGTAAGTGTGTTAGCTTCAATTGATTATTTGCCTTTCTTACTTCCTGACCTTCTCTCATATTGCTTAATTGGAGGACATGCACCATGATTCTCATTCTGTGTAGCATATGTATACCTCTTCTCATAAATAAATGGGCTAAATGGCTTGTCTTTGTGGGTATGATGAGCCATTTCCACCAATTTCACCACCACTCTTGTCGTTATCATCATTATGACCACCACCATCACCATCATCTCCAATTATTGTTCTTGACGATGAAGAATTACTCAATGCTCGTTGAGACTAGTGTTAGCAGTTTTGAAATTATCGGTGAAAATTTTGTTTTAGCTCTCTATCAAAATGTTTTTGATGAGGAAATATGAGAATGTTGAGCTTTAAGAGAAAATTTTCAAATTATCTCCTAATTTTGAGATTTAATGAATTTCTTGCTGAAATTATTGAAAAATAGCAAAATTTAGGGGAAAATTGCTGAAAAATTAGAAATCTTAGAAAAACATACCTAAATACCCTATTTTCTACTTGATTCCTCTTATTTTTTGTTCCAAATCCATGTACAACTTTTCAAAAGCCATTTTTGACTCTACTAAATATATTTTCCCTTTCAAGAAATCGGATTTGAGTCTTTGATTCATATAGATTTAAGGTGTACCGCAATTGTTCATCAATAGTGGCTACTTGGATTCACCTCAAATTTGATTTTTTGAAACTCATCTCCCTAGCTTTGAAGCACATTTCCAACTCTATTTCTTTGATTTATGAAGAATTAATACAGCCCATTTAAATTTATTAATATTTTATCTAGTAAATAATTATAATTATAATTAAAATATAAAAAATCTCTATCCATAGATTCCATACAAATCCATGCTTAAACAGCTTAGTATGTTGTATTTATCATGATCTAAGCACTAGTTTTTCAAAGAACTACCATTTTAAGCTTTTTCTCCCAAATTCCTAATTTAAAAAAAAAATCAATTTTTTCTGGAAAAATCAGTATTTTTCAAAAAATCTAACTTGTTATTTCTGTTTCCATACATGAACAATGGCTAATTTGTATTGAATCAAGAAATTTGAGGATTTTCTCCAAATCACATGTTCATCCCCAATCTCAACAAATCAGTCAGATTTTGTTGTTAAAACTTGTTTAAATCTGTATAAATTAAAGCGATAATGTATTACATGTTGCAAACATCTGATTGCAAACAAAATCAACAATAAAAAAGAGCATGAACATTTGGATTTCCATACCTTCATAGCATTCAGACGTTTGGGTGGAAAAATCCAATTTTGATATTCAAAATGCAACTTTTTTTACATTAAATTGCAAATGGAGTTTTTGATTTTGATGATAGAGTATGGAAATGGAGGATTCGAGATAGAAAAAAATGGTTTTTGTGCTCTGAATGCAAAACAACGTCTGAATGATGCCTTTCCTATTCGAATCGATATTATCAGTAAGCCTTACTAATGATATCGGTAAAATCTCTCAATAAAAAGTATATTATTGATAATATCGAATAAAATATCCATATTTATGGGAAAATGGTGATAAAATCGTTTTATAGTAATTTATTGTATTGATGAATGGAAAAATGACATTATCGATGATAATATCGTCGATAATATTGATATTATGAACACTAGGTTGAACTGTCCACTTCTAGTGTAGCCCCCTACTTATGGTGCTTGCTACCATCCATTATTGGATCTCCAGTTGGACAATTTAAAAGCCTTGAAGATTTGCTGTCATGGCATATGACTGGCCATGCACCTGTTCTAGATGGTGAACATTTTTGGCAACTTTTCAACACATGTCAATATGCTAATTAAGTCAACACTCTCCAGCTGATTGTGAAATTAATGTTATTGTTGCTTTTGGGTTCTTACTAGTCTGCCCTTTGAACAACCCCTACGATTTTCTGGAGGAAATTTACATGAATGACATACGAATTAAATCTGATTACTGATTTCTTTAATGTTTCAGGTGTATCTCCTTGAATTCATTTTTCATCTTGAACATGCTTCAGGTGATTAGCTATTCTGGCTTTCTGCTATTTGTGAAAAATTTTCTTTTGAAATGACAGTGAAGTTTCACTAAAGGAAGATTTCTTCTTATTGGAAGACAAGGAAAATAGCTGGGATAAGGCCAGGACCCCAGCTTTTTATGGTGCCATGCTTTTGTTGTATGGTGTGCATTGGTGATGAGGTCATCAACTTTTGTGCTGTTTTCTAGTGGGCTCTATTGCATAGACTTTTGGCTGGTTTGCTTTGTGATCTTGTCATGTTTTTGCTTTTTGACCTCTTGTATAGGCTTTTGTGTTATTTGTAATGTAATGAATGTTTGAACCATTGGACAACCAAGGCACATAAATGTAATCCCATTGATTCAACTAACTAGTAAGATTCACAACAAACACAATGGTAAAGAAAATTGATATGCCCCACCAAGAAAATTTAGTAGACAATATCAAATTATTGCATGAATTTCATGATCATCCAAGTGAAAGCCCTAGCAGAATTTTTCCTGATTTACTGATGCTAATGAGGTAAAAATGTGCTGGTCCTTTGAAACTGTAATGCAGTTCATTAACATCAGTCTTAGTTTTTCACGTTGTCATTTCTTTGGACCAATCATGCTTTGTGAGATGGAATGTTGTGCGGTTAAGGCAAACACGTTTTGATAACATTTTCAATGAGAGTGGTGAGATGGATTGGTAGTGCCTCAAGATTAATAAGGATGGACTTAGATATGGAAATGTTTGAAGGAATTTAAAGGGATTACCAAGATATAATAAGATAAGAAAACATAGATTTAGGTGGTTCCAAAAATTATAGCAGTTGGGAATGAGTTTGTTTGATTTTAAGGCTGCTATAGAATGACACAAAGGCTCAAAGGAATTTTCAAAGAGGGTGTGAAAGACTTGAGAATACATGGCTTGGTAATGGAGATAGTCCAAAGATAGAATTGAATGGAATACCAAGATTCATGATATTAACCCAGCCATTTGGAAAATGCTTAGGTATGATGATGACTGGAATTTCTTCGGTTCATTACTTTTAATGCATTTAGAGATTAAGGAGAGTAGGTCACTCTTGCCCCTGTAAATAGGGATGTTAATCATGTAGTAAATGTAACCAGGAAATGTTTCTAGTCTCCAATATCTGTTAGTTGGAGACTCTCAGTTTTGTAAGCTTTCTTCTTGCATTTAATACGTGTATTCTCAATTAAAATGGATGTTTGCTTCTTTTTTATTGCATGCAGGCTTTCGACCCTCCCCTTGACATGAGCCAGGATACAGATATCTGTGACTATGAAAATGATGAAAATCCACATGATGATCGTATTCAATTAGAAGCTCCTGACTCTAAAGAGACAAATTTTGGCTCTGAACGGCATGTATCAACCAGTGGAAGAATTGGTTCATGCAAACATGAGGAACCAAGCTGCAATGAAGAGAAAAATATGATTAGCAGTCCACCAGGAAGGACTGATACCAAGGTACCTACAGCTAATATTTGAGGCCTTGCTAGAGATATACTTCTTGGTCTTTGCTTTGCCTTCATACACCTGTCACTGGACCAGATCACATTAGCTTCTGATGCCATATAGTTTTACGGAGTTGAATAACCACCCTAAACTCGGTGAAATCAACTGATCAGGTGGGCACATTTGGAAGGACAGGCATTGCAAATAATTTTCCAATGTTCTCATTCATTATACCTATGTGACTTGCCTGATGAGCGGATCATACTGATTTTCAGCCACACCATCTGCTCATGCAAGTCTGAGATGCCGTGTCTGCTAGTTATGACTGCATAGTTGTGCATGTGCATTGGGCAACCCTGTATTTCTTATAGTCATCTTCTTGGCTGATGCCTATGGAAATTAATCCTAAGGACTATGTCCACAACCTAAGGACTATGTCCACAACCTAAGGACTATGTCCACAATGTAGAACCTCTTTATGAGGATTATTCTTTCTTTTGGTTTTATTTATTTATGTATTTTTTAGAGTGGAGGTCTTTCATGTAGAAACTTGACTTCTAGATACCAACAGGAGGTACAAATGAAAAGCTTCTGCGAATCTGTGACAGGAAGCTGTTCCATGAGCTCAGAGTTCAACACAGCAGCAACTCAAGTTGCTATCGAGAGTGATGTTGTTAAGGCTGTTACTAATGAGTACAGATATTCTTCTGTATCTAATGCCAATGGAAATGTATGCCTTTCTCTTTTTGGTTTTGTGACCTTCAATCTATTAATGATAACTTTCTATGGGAGGGAAAATTATGTTGCATAATTTTGGATTTTGCTTAGTATGTCTGATCACGTACTTGGAGTGCATGCAGCCACACTGGATCACTAGCAGCCTAGATAACTTGAATGTTGACATGGGTATTTGGCACAGACACTATGGGCCAAGGAAAATCATACAAGCTGATATTTCTTGCAGATATATAATGTCATCAAAGAGTTTTCATCTGTGCCTGCCTTTTATGATGATACACTTTTCCTTTTTTTTTCTTCCTTTGGAAGTATACATGTAAAGCATGCACATTTATTGGTGCTTGAAAAGAGTTTGCAATATTCTATTCATCACAAACTCTCCCAGTTTTCTTTCCATGTTCTTTAAAGGGTAAGTGTCAATCATATGTTCCCAAAAACAAGGAAAAACTTAGCTTATTATGGAATCCCAAATCTGCATTTCTTGAAGATTGCAAGTTTTAATGGTGTTATGTTTACTGGGTTCCTGTGGATTAGTGTTGAAGGGTTTAATTTAACATTTCAATCCTGGGATCAAGCTCACTTGCTAGAAAAGAAAAAGAAAAAAATAATTACAGATTTAAGCATAGGCTTTTCTTTTTATGTTAAAAAAAAATGATGATCTCTAAAATAAGGACTATAGACTGGCAACATGGTTTGTGGCTAACAGAAAGGTGCATCTAACTAGTGGCTCCCGGATCAAAATTGTTGCTTTGAAGTTGCAAAAGCAGGCTGTGGAATAAAGGGCTGTATCCTGGCAGAGGTCTACTATATGCAGGTTATATAATGTAATTTAGTAATATTGCATAGATGACATGTAAACAAAATGGTCGATATCATCATTTCAAAAGTACAAATAAATGGATTACCGATGTGAAAGTTGCCATTTCTCTTCATTCTTTAGTGGATTTATTTAACAACCATAAGATATTCCGTATTCATCATATTCTATCATTTAGAAACATTTTTTTTCTATAGTTTCCATTTGAAATTTCGTGTCTAATGGAAGAGTCGTAATCAGTTAATATAAGTAAGCAATGGCTTGTTAAAAAGAAGTTAGTTAAAAGATATAATGTTTCTTTTGCTTCTTGGAATGTAGGATCTCTTTCTGGTAAGAATATGGAGTTAGTGGATGTTATGAGGACAAGAAGAATTAAATAGCATTTCTGTAGCAGACTTAAGTAGAAAGGAGCAAAGGCAAGAAAAATTGATGGATATAAATTGTGTTATATGGGAAATGATGGAAAAAGAAATGTACTAGGTATAGTTGTAGAAAATAACTTCAAAGACAAAGTTGTATATGTTAATGGAGTTAGTGATAGAATTATACAAATAAAACTTGTACTACATGAGGTAATAATCAATGTTATTAGTGTCTATGCACTACTAGTAGGACTAGATGATAGAATTAAGATACAATTTTGTAAAGGTATAGATGGTTTAGTATGGGGGATACCAAGCCAAGAGTTGATATTCATAGGAGGGGATTTGAATGGGCATGTAGGAAAAGATAACATGAGTTATGAGAGAATTCATGGAGGTTTTGGCTTTGAAGTGAGAAACAAGATGAGCAATGCCATTTTAGATTTCACTTTGGCATACGACTTAGCATCAGTAAATACATTTTTTAAAAAAAGAGATGAACATTTGATAACCTTTAAGAGTGATTTAAATTCAAGCCAAATAGATTTTTTCTTCTTAGAAGAGAAGATGGATCTTTATATAGGGATTGTAAAATTATACTAGGTGAGAGTTTAACCGTGCAACATAGGATTTTGATAATGGATGTTATATACAAAAATGAAAGAGGGAACATAAAACTAATATAATTTCTAAAATTAAATGGTGAAATTTGAAGGGTAGTAAAATAGAAAATTTTAATAAAAAGACGATAGAAGAAGAAAAATGAAAAAAAATGTAAAAGATATTGAGGTAAAAACGAAGCAGAATGAGATGACAGAATGCATTTGACATCTTGGAAAAAACATCTTAGGTGTATATAAAAATAGTAGCTGCCCATATAAGGAAACTTGGTAGTGGAATGAAGATGTCCAACAAGCTATTAATGGAGAAAAATTTTAAAAAAATGACAAAATGATAAAAACAAAATAAATTTATAACAATATAAAGATCCTAAAAAGTATATTAGGAAAGTTATAAGTGAAGCTAATTATAAAGCTTATAATCACCTATATTCTAGATTAGAAACTAGGCAAGGTGAAAAAGATATTTTTAAGTTAGCTAAATTAAGAGAAAGAAGAGGTAAAGACATGACTCATGTCAAATGTGTTTAAAGTGAGGATCCAAGAGTCTTGATAAAGGATGATGAAATGAAAGAAAGCTGGAAAAATTATTTTTTATAATTTATTAAATGGCGATCCACTAGAAAGTGTAAGATTACATGAAGATACAAACTTAAACAATAATAAAAATGATACTTATTTGAGTATTTGAGGTTAAAGAAGTTTCAAGAAAATGAAAATAGGGGAAGCTTTATATCCAAATAATATACCAATTGAGGTGTGAAAGTGCATAGGTGTTATAAGTTTTAATTGGTTTACAAAATTATTTAATAAGATTACAAGATCAAAGAAAATGCCAAATGAATGAAGGAAAAGTACTATAGTACCTATATAGAAAAATAAAGAAGATATTCAAAACTGTACTAATTATCGTAGAATAAAACTTATGAGTCATATTATCAAGCTTTGGGAAAGAATATTTGAGCAAAGGTTAAAGCATGAAATAGATATTTTAGAAAATCAATTTGGCTTTATGCCAGGGAGATCAACTAGTGAGGTTATTTTTCTACTTAGGTAATTAATAGAGAAATATAGAGAGGAGAAGAAGAATCTACATATGGTTTTTATTGATCTAGAAAAGGCATATGATAGGGTCCCCAAGGAATTAATATGACAAGTATTGAAAGAGAAAGAAGTTATTAGAAGGTATGTAGGTATTATTATGGATATATATATATATATATATATATATATATATATATAATGGAGTCATAACAAATGTGAGAACTATGAGTGGGGAAACAGGTGAATTTCCAATTGCAGTAGGTTTACATCAAGGCTCAGCTCTTAGCCCTTATATCTTTTCTCCAGTTATGGATGGTCTCACTAGACATTTACAGGAAAAGGTTCCTTGGTGTATGTTATTTGTAGATGATATAATTCTGATCGATGAAACAAGAGAAAGAGTAAATTTGAAATTAAATAAATGACAAAATGCTTTAGAATCTAGGGATTTTGAAATTAGCGGAATAAAAACTGAATATATGGAATGTAATTTTAATAGAAATAGAACCATGAATGAAGAACTTGTTTAGATTGCAAATCAGATAGTACCACAAAATGATCACTTTCATTATTTGTGATCAATACTCCAGGAAAATCGAGAAATTAATGAGGATGTTACTCATAGAATTCAAGTAAGGTAGAAGAAATAACGTTGTGCTTCTGGAATTTTATGTGTATGTCACATGCCATTTATATTAAAGGAAAAATTTTATAGGTTAGCTATAAGACCAGCTATGCTTTATGGGGTAGAATGTTGGGCAGCTAAAGAAGAACATATACATAAAATGAACGTAGTCGAAATAAGAATGTTGAGATAGATGAGTGGTAAAACAAGAAAAGATTAACTTAGAAATGAAGTAATTTGAGAAAACCTAAAGGTAGAATAAATAGGTGATAAAATTTGAGAAAGTAGACTGACATGGGTTTGGCCATGTCATCCGGAGGCCAAATGGAAACTAGTTAGGAAGAAGAAATTATCACAGTAGAAGGCTCTAAAAGAACTAGAAGAAGGCCGAAGCAAACTTGATTAGAGGTTATTAAAAAATATATGTCAAAGCTTGGGCTTAATAAAAATATAATTTAGGTCAAAAAGAATGGCGCAACATAATCCATGTAGCTGACCCCACATAGGTGGGAAATAACTTTTGATGATGATGATGATGATATTTCATTCCATTTATGACTATCAACATTGCCATTTTTGTTTTACATGTTCATCATCATCATCATGCAAGTGCATTTATATGGTCCTGGAAATTAACAATGGTTGCATACTTGCATGTTTGTTGCCCAAAGCTGCTCTTGTTGCAATGTCCTTTGGACATTTATATGGGAAAGTTTTGGAATCTTTCTATTTGAAGGTCAAAGCTTGGCAGAACTCATTATTCGATTTTCAGTTTTGTTGTGCAGAAATTTTTTTTAGTTATTTTTTCATAAATTGCTGTTACATTTATACAGGTGACTTCCCAATCACTTGAATGGTTGGATCCATCATTGCGTTTGAATGTTCCACTTGTTGATGTGGACAAGGTATTGTCACGAATCCATATATCCAATTGTATGCTGTCTCTTTTCTTTTATGAACACATTTCAGCTGGTCAGGAGGATAACTCTTTAGAAACCTACTAGCCAAAGATGCTGCTGGAAGCCATATCTTGAATTTCGTTTTATAATCAAACTTGCAGGAAGATTTTGTTGGAAACTTTGTGCTTGCTTTATGGTTTGCAACTTTGCGTTACTTGACTCTCATCCACTCACTAATTCTTTAAATCCCAGACGGGGCAATTTATTCTCTTTTTCGTTTGCTGGGGTCCAGGTCCAGTACTGGTCCTACTGGATCCATTGGTTCCCTGTCAATCTTGTCTAATATTTAGATACTAGTGTTCATCATGATGGGGTGAAAAGGTTAAATTTGCTTTTGTCAAATCATTTTGCCAGTTCCGATGGAATTTGGTACTTTAGAAAAAAGGGAGAATCAATCCTTCTCTGTTCTATACCAAGCAATATCTGGAATCATCAATTATATTCATATGAAAAGTAAATGTCTGAGAAATTATTGTTACTGTAGACGGAAATGATTTAGAAAATCATTTAGGAAGAATTCGTATCCTGGAACATTTACTATCATAGCTGCTGCATTTGCAATCAAGAAAAACAAAAAGCATATTATATTTTTCACACTCTAATATGAGTTCTGGCTACTGGTTTTAAATAGCCTTCATCATGGTGATGTTCCACATAATGCAATTTGACTTGGCAATACCTGGTGGATAATTACAAGACCCCTATGAATAGCCTTCACCATAAATTTTGCAGGTTATTTTGTGTATTATTTCTATTTTACTGAGTGATTTATATTTCTTAACTTGATACCAATTGAATGATGGCAGAAAACTGGAAGATCCGTAGCCTGATATACTCGGAGGTAGTGGGGACAAATCTTGTGTTCTGGAAAAGGTCCTAAACACTTGATTTCTGAGAGCTTCTGATATGGACCACTAGGGCCATTTGGTTATTTGTTATCCTTCCAAACAATGAGTGAACCCATAAAGACTGGTTACACCTATAAACTCTGTATCCCTAGGCATCATGACCCTGAAGAGTAATTTGTGCAAAATCCTTCTAGTTTCTCAGGTTCTGATGCTGGAATCCATGTTATGTGCAATTATGTCAATGGGTTCCTTTAATTTCCCAATCTTGTACTAAGATATGAGTGATTGATTTCTTTATGTTTGTTCCTGAAGTAAAAAGAGTTCCATCTGTTAACCACCCAAAAAGGGATATTTTTTATTCGATCCATATCCTGACATAAGAAGTCCAATAGGAGCAATACTGGAAATAGCGATCCGTAAAAAGACACCTATACTGAGATCGGCTTAGTCCCTTAGATTGAAAGAATTGATTTGAACTCCTAAATTCATCATTTTTTTTGTAACTCGGTGCAGTTGCATGGTGATGACCACATTTATGCAGTAATTTCTGAGTGCAATTAGTTGGTTAAAAGGTTTGTGATGTGAAGATGATTTATACTTTCTTCAGACAGATAAATGGTCAGGTGCTGTTGTCCGGCTGATACTTCCTCTTCACAAAATCATGGGCTCAGCAATCATGTCAATTGAGGCAATCATTGGCTCCAATGTGGTGGAGTTTGCCTGTTAATCACACGTGCAGCATTATTGTTTGGATATAGAGAACTGATAACCTTCCTTTGCAGCCCTGTTTGCTTGCTGTTTTTCTGGATTTCAAAAGTGCCTTGGTATACTCCTTATATAAATCAACATATGTGCATTTCACCCGCAGCCAGTAGCCATTGACCATGAGATAGTGGAAAATGCACACAAAGTAAACTAGGTTGGTATCACGAGGTTTAAGTAAATGTTCCCATATACCTTTGCAGGTTCGATGTATCATAAGGAACATAGTTCGGGACTGGGCACCAGAGGTAATTGTGCATTTAAATTGGGTTCCAATATTCCATGCATATGCTGTTATATGTTGATACTGTCTTCTTGTTTGTCATTTGATTTTCTTAGGGACAAAGGGAGCGTGATGAGTGCTATAAACCTATTCTTGAAGAGCTTGATCACATATTCCCTGCCCGTTGCAATTCCAGGTAAATTTTTAGTGATAGTTGCCATTATGCATTCCTAAGAACAGTTAGCAGTGACAAATAATGGCCTGAAACTCTGGAAGTTAAAGGTTAGGGTTGAATTATTTTGTACATTGGTTAGGTCAGATTGCATTTTTTTCAACCATAAATTAAACACTATGGATTGGGTTTAATAGTCTTGACCATTGACCAGGAGGTCAGA
The DNA here is from genome assembly GCA_036873735.1 of Pouteria campechiana. Lineage (NCBI taxonomy): Eukaryota > Viridiplantae > Streptophyta > Magnoliopsida > Ericales > Sapotaceae > Pouteria > Pouteria campechiana. Next base: position 88,342 of record JAYJMB010016262.1, read on the forward strand.
ATGGGTAAATGTAAACCTTATCATTTTTATCTCTATCATGCATGATTAAATGGCAACTGGACAATTGTTTGACTTTAACTAATTATCTGGTAAAATAATTTTTTTTATAGAGGAAGTAGAATGCAAGTATGAGGGGTCAATCAAATGGTTTGAATGCTAAGTGAGATTTTGATGGCCTTGATTTTGAATACTTTCGTCTTCTTGTTACCCCTGTCTGTACTATTTCTTTGATGAACTAGAATATCCTCTGGTAGGCCTCCAAGCTGTTTGGTTCCTGGGGCTGGACTTGGTAGGCTAGCTTTGGACATATCTTGCCTAGGTATGTATATAGCAATGAAATATTACTTATTTTATTTCTATAGTCGACCATTGGGGGATGACCACTTAATTTTCCTGAGCAGGTTTTATAAGCCAAGGAAATGAATTCTCTTATTACATGATGATATGCTCAAGTTTTATTCTTAACCAGTGAGTAACCAAACAGTCTCTCCCCGCTTTTTCTATTATGCCTTAACTAACCATGCTTGCACCTCTACAAGCATGCTTGCAAACTAGGAAAGTGGTATGCATGCGGTCATGTTAGACATTGCTTTCAATTCATTAATTTCGCATGTGATCTAGCACAAAATCAAGCTGCTTAACTCATCTGCTAGGCGACACATTCAAACACATTGCTCACTCTGGTGTCCTTCACCTGATGGGTAGTGATCAGCCTGGATTAATCTTTTATCCAGGCTATTTACATGATGTGGCCCATCTGATTCACATTTCCAACATTCCTCCCATTTACCAAGCTGGCCCATATACCCACACACCAAACTGCATCCTGTTCCATTTGTGTGCATGTTTGGCCTTGGGTAGGGATTCTTGTCAGTTCATCCTCCTTGATGCCTTTTTCTGTTTTCAAACTCAAACAAACCTATATAGGATACTGCGTGCGTCTCTCTCTCTCTCTAGTGATCAGGGTAAAATAAGATTGCAGGCCAGTGTGAAAACTTTTGCCACAACCTTTCATCAGGAATGTGGATGACATGACATGAGCTGAGGATTATTTCTATTTCTTACCAGATTCTGTCCTTTTTAACAGTACACATACTTCTTTTGAGTGGACAATATATCCGTGGATCCATAGCAACTGCAATTCTCTGTCAGACAATGACCAACTTCGGCCAGTTAAATTTCCTGATATTCATCCAGCCAGGTGTTTACTCTATTCTACTCATGCTTTCTGTTTTTGTGCTGTATGCTTGCTGCATTCTCAATTGATCTTCATTTCCACAATTTGAGCTGTCCATAGGCCATCCTGCCCCAGAATTTTCATTTTAAATCTGGAGAAGTACTTAGTTGCCAGCAGAAGAAAACTTCAAAACTGAAAAATGAGCATTCTATTTATGTGTGTGCAATCATTCTAACTGATAAAGTTGCCCACATGTTGTAGTGTGCCATGTTACCAAGTGTTCAGTAAAAAGAACTGAAAGAACATGCACTCATTTTTTAGTTGGGGTGCGTCCAAGGGTGCAGGCGTGATATGCATACAACAATTGCAGTGCTTCCTTGAGGCATTTAATGGCTGTAGAAATATGTGACATAACCATCCTTTATCAGCAATGTTTTGATGTTATTATGCATTAACCTTTGATAGCCATAACATCCTGGAAATTTAGAATAAGAATCCATTTTTGGGTAATCTTAGTTTTTGGATAAATCCTAACATCCAAGGGTTCTTTTGCAATCAAAACTTGAAATCTAGGAAGAAATATACTTCAATAGCAGGCATGCAAAAGTCATGCCAAAATTGGGGAACATAGAAATATGCTTTTTAAAAAATTTCTCCAAGGGATATGATCTAATTGTATTAACATTCTGGTTGCAACTTTGATGAAGCTGTTTGAAAAAAAACCATTGTTTCATAATGTTCCCTTTAAGGAGTTGATTGGCTGTGGCTGATTCCATTAGAATTGATTGGAAAGGATTCCAAATGAAAATCTCATTTTCCAAGGGCTGATTTGAGATTTCCGTACCATAAAAACCCTACTTCTCATCCCTATATTTCTAATAATGACAGTCTATCTATTTTAACTTTAATTCACTTTATGACTGACCTCATCTCTTATATGCTTACATCATTTTCATTCCTTTTCAATACTTTTCCTACCAACTAATCAAATTTCCTTGCTTGTCCCTCTAGAATTTTAAACAAAATCTGGGTGCAAGGTGGAGTTTTTTTTATGTGTTTTTTCTTGAAAATGCAAAAGTTATGAAATGAAATATGTGAATAAATTTCTGGCAATTTCTGTTGCTTCATCCAATTTTGCAAATTTATTTCCGAAAGGTTCTCTGTTAACCAGATACTAAAATTCAGACTGGCCTGTTCAATTTTCATATTTTTATCAAGTACTGCAGGATGTATCTATCAGAAAAGGGAGTTGTAATGTAAGCAGTGGGTTCCTTGAACTAATCCAAACAGCACAATAATTTACGCATTGATTTTGTCTTCTTTTCTTTTATGTTTTACAAATCATCTTAATTTTGTGATTTATGATTCAAATTTTCCTATTTTGATGTTGGGGCCTCCGCAAAATGTTAGTTATGGCCATTTTTTGTGTAAAACTGAAGTGAGGTTATATACTAGAAAATGTGGAATTTGCTGGTTAGCCTTCCCAACGTGACAAGGTTGGCCTGGCTTTTGGCAGGGCTTTGTTCAAATTCATTTTAACCTGATTGACCTGGCCCATCTGGCCTTTCATTGCATACATGCTTCTTCTATCCTGTATATATGCCATTCTAATAGTAGATGAAGCAAAATCTATCCACCTTTGATTACGACTGCCCACTTGTTCGTATATTTAATTCCATGTGCTTTCAAGGTTTTTCCCAGTACAGCCAGTATGTTATTGACTGGATGCTTTGCAAGCAGCGCAGGAATAACTGAAGGCTTTTCCATGTGCGGTGGCGATTTTGTGGAAGTCTACAGTGATCCAAGCCAATATGGTAGGTGCTTCTGGTAAGGTGATGGAAATAAGACTATACAGTGAAACCTCCATCAGTTCTGCTAAAGCTCACCTTAGCAGGTGACAACTGGTTTCCAAATGCAGTGACATACTGTTCTTGCATCTATTTATAACAAAATTCTCCTTCCCACTTGTTTGATACATTAACTTGATACATAACTCAAACACGTCATCTTTCTGTCTACTGTTTAGTTACTGGCCATGATGCATTGTGTATATGAACTGTCCAGGATTCACAATCCTTGGTCTGTATCCTTTTCAAAAAATGGCAAAAAAGGGAATAAGGGGAAGTGAAACAAAACAAAGTGTCTTTAGGTAGCATAGTGGGTTTATATGTGTACCGAAAGAACTGAGAGCTCCAAGATCCAAATACTTCCAGCAAATCTTTCCTTTCCTTCATAATTATGGCATTTTAATTATGTTACTTTTAGTCAAAGACTTGAGCTAAATTGTGCCGTAGTCATTGTTCAACATGGACATAATTTCTCCATCTCTTACCAAGTCGCATTTCACTGTGATTTTCTGGTCTTTCTAGGTTAATTTGGTTTACCTCAGATGTCTCTCACATGAAATTTCAATTTGGAGCATTACCTACCTGTCTCTTAGGTGCCAGTTTTCTCCTGCAGTCTACTTCGCCTAATGATTTGATGAAAGTGATTTCTAGGCATGGTTGTCTGTGTAATGAGTGCACCTGGCGATTTACTCAAGCACTCAATGGTGCAAGTTGGGATTTTTGGATCCCTCAGTAATTTTATGTTGTAGCTTAGTAGAAATTCTTCTGCAGACCATTTGCCAAGATGTTCCACAGAATATTGGCCCCTTGTAAATGTAAATTTTCTTAACAACACCCAGCAGTTAACAGAGGAACTTTTTGCATGTATATATGTAACATTTCCCTATAGCCCCTACGTCTTGCATGCGAAGGGCATGTTTGGTTGGGGAGAAAGAGTCTTTCCCTCTCCTTTTTTTTTCTTCCCATTTTATTTGATGTGATATTTGCCTGTCTTACTTATGCCTAAAAATCCTCCTATTTCGACATCATTAACTATCTTGTATATAGAAAAAGCATATCTATTTTCTCTTTATTTACTTCATAACTGACGTCTCCCCTATCATGCTAATATCATTCTCTCTACTTTCATATTCCACTTTTTCCTTCCCTTTTTCTCCAGCCAAAACAGGCCTGAGCATATATGCAAGATTTCTTTTTCATATGGATCTTTTAACAAAAGTCTCTGCTGAATCCTAACTGCAGATGTACATTTTTCCAAGAATTTCAGTCTCATGCTTGTAGAGTCCATGTTTTCAAAGTTCATAATGTCATTATGATGTCCCTTTTCCTTTTTTATATATTTGGTTCCAAATTTTCCTCATGCATTGAATGATATTGTATTTTCTTTTTCAAGTTTCTATTCATACACTCTGATCAATGGGTTAGGACCTTCCAATTTGAGGTCGACATTTATAGACTGGAATGCCTTCGTGCCCCAAAATTCCTCCTGTGATAATCATTTCCATGGTTGTGCAACTTGTTTATGCAGTGCTTTCTTCCCTGAAACCATGCTTTCCTAACTACACGGGGCAGACTGCATGTTCTTACCATCTTTTTTAACCCTTTCCAGGAGCTTGGGATGCTGTTGTGACTTGTTTCTTCCTTGATACAGCCCATAACGTTGTTGAATATATTGAAGTTATATCTAGGATTCTCAAAGATGGAGGAGTAAGCTCTAGCTTATTTGATTTGTAGTCAACTGAATATATATATATATATATA
>JAYJMB010016263.1:0-24293 GCA_036873735.1 Pouteria campechiana
TAAACTTACCAAACTTCACTCATTACTATACCTGAATTATTAATACGGTCTTATACCAAAATTCAAGGGCTTACAATTATCCCACCCTAACTGTGAGACAAGAGCGCATCTTGCATTTTAAGTCAATTTCACTCTATTCAATATTTTAAACACAATTTATTTTCTTAATAATAAAAATATTCAAATTAGATGTTTAAGCGTATTTTACTCTTGGAATTAATTTAGACCACAAGCGACTTATATTATGTTATATCAAGACTATAAATAACCTATAGAATATTACATATCATATAAATTATTGAATATATTTTTGACTGAATAAATAAATAATAAAATTTGTAGGCTCACAAAAGTGGTCACGTTGTATTTTTATAATAAATATATAATTTCCATAAGTTTAATTTGTGCCGCTCATGTTAACATAGTCTGAATGAATTTTAATATTAAAAATAAAAAATTATATTTGAAATGTCATTGCAATTAAATAAATCGAAAAAGCAATGGCAGCTTCCACGTGATATGGAGTACCATGCCGGGTGAGACGTAGCTATCAACGAAACAAACTCCCTGAATTAGCTATGCATGACTGTATTTACTTCATTCATTGTACATCCATTCTTGATTTAATTTGATGTGAAAGAAATATAAAAAGGAGATTAAAAAATTAAATTTGAGTGACAAAATGGTGATGTCATACCTAATAAAAGGTAGTTTAATAAATTGAATATATATGAAATATAAACTTTAAAAAATATAAATAATAATATAAAAATATAGTTTTGTAAGTAGTTAAGAGTGAGTAAACATCAACTGAGGAAAAAAAATTCTGCTCTTTTAATAAACAAGGCTTAATAAGTCAGTTTTTGCATGCACAGTGTGTCTAAAGATGCCCAAATCATATCTATTTTAAAAGATGGATTTTTTTAAATAAATACAAAAAATATGAGGTAAGAGAATTAGAGGTGCAAATCAGAGCTCATGAAACTCGAGTTCCCCCTAAACTCTAATCCTAATCCTATTTATAAAATTTTAATTCTAACTTTAACCCTAACCTTAATCCTATTTGTAAAATTTCAATCCTAATCTCATTTTTAAAAATTAGGCTTGAGTTGAGTTTTGAGTTGGAATTCAGATTAATGAGAATATAATAACGGTCTGATTGATTAAAATATCATTGTTTAAATTGTTCATTTGTATTTCAAACTAAATGAAAAAATAATATACTATTCAATTATTGAAATTGCCCATTCATATTTAAAAATTTAAACTAAATGGAAAACTACCCATTTATGTTTCTGAGTTTAAACTAAATGAAAAATTGTCCATTTATATTTTAAACTAATGGATAAAAATATATTATTTAATATTAATGTGTGTGTATATATATATAATATTTATGTTAAAATTAGGTTTGAGTTGATCCCAACCCCGGATAAATTTAAATTGGGTTTGGGTTGGCAAAAGGAGTTTTTTTAACACCACCTAAATTCGGGTTTGGCGGGCCCAGTTCAACGCGATCCGGCCCAAGTTGCACCTGGCGAGAAGAGAAAATTACGCTCACACCCTTAAGATTTGCCTAAATTGCTATCTTTTAAATGCGCTTGCCCGCATGCTTCAGATGTTAGGACTCCTGAGCCACTGTCATGTCCACGTGGTCTTTTTAGGACTATTTGTATACTGCCTGCTCGGGTTTTATAAAATTACCCATTCAACCATATATATTCAAAATTGCACATTAGCCTTTATAAGTTTGCTAAATTTACATATTGATTATTTTTGTTAGGTAAAATTATTTTCTCCAAATGCCTTTTTTTGGGTGAATATGTAAATTTTACAAACTTATGATTAAATAGTGCTACATACATTTTAAATGGTTCTAAATAAATTTTTATTACCGTTATGTGCTTTATCCCACTCCAATAAGTTCAAAATAGTTTTAAATTACTTTAATATATTTTTAAAATTTTTCTAAGTAATTTTAAAATATTTTTGTACATGCAAAAATGTTAAATCATGACAAACATTATTCAAATTATTTCAAAAAACTCAAAATAATTCTAAAATATTTTTAAATCACTCTAAATTATTTCAAGTGACTTTAAAATAAACTAAATAATAAAAAGTAATCATGAAGGAGCTTAAAATATTTTAAATAATTTTTAAATATGTAAAATTGAATACTTTTTCTTTTTATAACTTTGTTTTTAACTTTAATTTTATATAAAAATAAAATTTTTAGTATTTTCTTTTCTTAAGGTTGTTGATAGATAGAATAAATATACAAATTTTACAAACTTCTAAAGGCCATATATAATTTTATAAAACTCAAATGGTCCAACAAGTAATAAGTACGAGAAGAGGGGTGATGAATTGCGACGATTAATAAGCATTAAAGAATTTCTCCTAGCTGATAATCTGACATGGGTTGTCAATGCTATATTTAAAAGGGTATGTTTGGACAGACTAATTACAAAGAAAAGTGTATTAGAAGAGTAAGTAAGAGAAGCATATTAGAAAAAAAAAGTAGGAAGTGGGGTAACATCAACAATTCATGGTTTTTAATGAAAAAGTAAAAAGAAATTATTGAAAATATAAATAATAAGAAACAAAAATAAGATAGTGTATTAATAAAGAGATTATATTAGTAAAGATTAAGAATGATATCAGTAATATAGGATTTTCAATAAAAAGTAAAAAATAATTAAAGGTACATAGTGATAAGAAAAAATAAAATTGTTATAATAATTAAAATATCACATCAACCTCAAAAAGTGTTTAGAGAATGGTGTATTGCTAATACACTTGCATTGTTAATACATCTAAACAAAGCCTAATTGATCTAGAATGTTAAATGATTTTATTGCCTAATTAAATTACATAAAAAATAATAATGATTTATGAAATTTTGGATAAAAATATATTATATGTAAAATTTTATTTTAACAAAATTTGATAAACTTAAGTATTTCTTTTACAATTTTATAAATTTTTTTCATAACTATTGATTTCATAAAAATACCTCCACTTATAAACTTTATTGAAAAAATATTCCTGTCATTAATGGTCATAACGATTTCTGGTGCAAGTCAACTTCGACCAAAATTTATTACCCACCCAGACATGATTAGGGCAATGTAATAACATTCCTAAATTATTTCTTACTTAACCAGGATAACTAGTAGGTCAAATAATTAAAACAAGCCCTGAAAATTAAAGAAATTTTAAGATAAATATTTTTTAATTTATTTAATAGCTTTTAAATTCTCCATCATTTAACCTATTAGCTATCAAGTTTATATAGGGTATAATCTAAAGATGCCATTACAAGGCTCTTAATATATCTAGGTGAGTTACAAAATTTGATCAAACTCAACTAATCGAAAGTAAAACTTTTAACTTTCATTAGAAATCTGGAAGGCTGTTATTGACAGGGGTGTTTCTTATAAATAAAATTTATAAGTAAAAATATTTTTGCAAAATCAATATTAAGGTAAAAACATTACTAAATCTCAAAAAGACAAGGAGGCAAATGCAAAATGCCCAAATATATTTCATTAGTTGGGAATAATTAAATGTTTAAATTTATTAAATCATATCAAAATATAAAATTTAATACCATGTCTATTTTTTTACATCTCAACATATTATCGATCATGAGTTTTATTCTTATATAATTTAAATTAGGTAATAGAAGGGGTTTTTGCATTTTCCTACCTCAACATTTTAACTTTTGTATATTTTCCTACTTGACATTTCAAATTAGAGAATAATCCTTAACTATAAAATATTTTGCAAAATTACTCCTATATTTCTAGTAAAGAAAAATTATCATTATATCCTTTACGTGTAATATACTTCTAAAGTGAAAATACTCAAAATTGGAATTATCAAGCTAATTTGACCCACTAGCCATCAAAATCAGGTCAAACATGATTTATAACCACTCTTTAATAACTCTGGTTGTATTAAGGTGGGTTATAAAGTTTGGTCAAAGTTTAACTATTTAAAAATACTCATCTAATTAAACCTTAGATTTCTTGGGTCTATCTCTATGATTTAACTCACAATCTATCAAGCATAGTAGGGTATGATCTAAAGGTACCTCTAAATGACTTTGATTATATCTTAGTAAACTATAAAATTCAATGAAAGTGAATGATTCAAGGGGCATTTTTATATTTAAAAAAATTATTTAAGTGAAGTTTAACTTCATTAGTCAAGGGCAATATGTAAAATATTTTTATAAGAGAGTGTTTATGTGAGACTAGTCTTACATGAATAGTTGTGATACTAGTCTCAAAACTATATATATTTTTTAAACTGGAAAAACAAGACATAATTAACTTATAAAATAATTTTTACCATTTTTGAATTTTTATAAATATTTATTTTTGATTTTTAAAGTTCAGGGGCATTTTCTTGATTTAAAAAAATCATGAAAATGCCCCTCAAATTTAAAAATTAAAAATAAATACTTGTAAAAATTATTTTATAAGTTAATTACACCTCGTTTTTCCAATTTATAAAAAAAATATAGTTTTGAGACCGGTCTCACAATTGTTTATGTGAGACCAATCTCACATGATCACTCCCCTTTTATAAGTAGGTCAAATATGCAAATTAATAGTCATGGGTAAAATTTGAAAACTCGAAAAAATTAAGGGGTGTAAATGCAAATTGAGGGTCCCTAAGAGACCAGCCGGCATCCGGTCTTCGGCGGCGTTTGTATACAGAAAGGCGAAAACCGCCGAAGAAGCAAGAGAAAGGCTGGCAGTACCCGAAACGACGTGAATGGGGAGGTTGAGAGCCTTCTCCCTCCTCCGACGCCTGGTAAACGAGCCTTCTTCATTATCGCTCCTGTGCAAAAATCAAACACAACACATGCAACCCAAGCACTTCTCCACAAATTGCTCTTCTAGCAATGATGTCGATGTCCAAGGCAACGAGATTGTACGAGGGAGAAACGAAATGGATTGGAGAAGTGCAGCCGGTTTTCCTGAGGAGGGAATCAGACACATTCCAGTGAAAGCGTTTTTTCTATGCACCAGGTACTTTTCATTCTCTTGGGATTGGATTGCATTGGGTAGCATGTCGGTAAATTGTTTTCAGTGCATTCTTGCAATTGAAGGTTGATTGGTTGAATGGAAAGGAAAGAAAAGGAAATGTTGTCAGCAATACAGGGAAGATGTTAGCCATAGACCGAATAAGATTAAATCAGCTAGTATGATGATTGGAAATATAGGTAATGAAGTAAAAAAAAAAAAAAAAAGAGTTGTTAGGAAATATACATGTCCAATTGTTCCTTGGGAAATGGGAAATTCCTGGAAATTCACCGCATTCTTGCTTATGGTTCGTTGGGTAGGGATTGTAATCTTCTGGTAGCCATGACTCCAACCTCTTTGATTTTCTTCTGGAAGGGCTGTTCGGCAGTGCCAATCCAGCTTGCCCTAGGGACATTTTCAAGTAGGCTAGGATGCAGGTCAAATTTGAGCTTATTGAGAGTGGAATGCTTCTCCCTGCTTACCTCAGGTCATCACTCTTTGCTCTCTCTTATGTTTAGTTGGTTATACTCCTTGAAAATCATCCATCCAGTGGTTAGGGTTATCCACCAGTATGAGTGTTGGGACGCCCACTTTCCACCATGATGGTCAACAGAAAACGATTTGATTATGAATGTTCTCAATAATAATCACTGGCAAATAATGCATTTGTTTTAATTCAAGTTCTTGTGTCCTTTTGCAGTTCCCTCATTTACTTCTTGTTCATCATGGATTCTGTATATTCATGATCTGTGATTTTTTAAAATTCTGGGGTGGTTTTCTGATCTTTTATCATAAACTTATTTTGCTATTTTTCTTCTTTCACAGGTTACATTTTTTGGATTCATATTTTGGTATTATCATTGAATCTTATAACATCTGATTCTCTCCCGTAGTTGAGTTAGTTTCATGTGTTTGGCAGCATTGATTTAAAGAGTATGCAGACAGAGAATGCTTGCAATGTCATTCCTCCAACTTCTCGCTCATTGAACTCTGTGTTTCTTCAATATTGTGATTATCCTCCTGAGATTACAGTAAGAATATTCAACACCTTCCTAGTTTGTTCTGTTTATCCCCTTTTCTTTTGCCTTTTTTGTTTCCCTTTTTTTTTTCATGCAGCTTGTGTTGTCAGTTACTCTTATTTAGCATTTCTCAGGTCATATTTCATTTGATGTTTTCATCTGTTATTATCGAGATGATTATGTCATGTATGAGTGCCGATTTTCCTTACCTCAGAATTTGATTAATTACTGTCTTGATACCAGAGTTTCCGTTTTAGGGCACAAGGATCAAGTTGGATTGGAGTTGCTACCACTACATGGTTGTATTCCAATATGGATCTGCCATCTTGTTCAACATTGCAGACAATGAAGTGGAGAGATATCTGGATGTTGTCAGGAAACATGCTTCTGGATTGCTTCCTGAGATAAGGAAGGATGGTAATGTTCCGCTTGAGATTTTTTAAGCCAGCTTTGGCTGAATTATGGAATTTCTGTCATTGCTTGCTGTGACAACTTGAAGACACACAAGCACACACAAACACACACACACACAGATTTTATTTGGGCCCCGTCTTGATGATTATACAAAATCCAATTTGACCGTCATATTCAATATGAAATAATATTTATTTAATTAAGATATTAGATATCATTTTGATAGGTGTCCTGAGTGGGCAACAACTTTTTAAAAGGTATAAAAATTTGTCTAAAATAGTAAAATTTGAAATTCACTTGAATCCATTGACTTAAGCATTAGAATCTTATAAAAAATATAAAATTATTATTTTAGTTGGAATGAACACTTTAGAAGGTGTAGATGTCTACTTAAAGGTATGTGGGTTCTTCTAACAATGAAACAGTTTTAATGGATTTCAATTCACTCTCAAATGATTTTAATTTTATAATCGACATGAGTTGTTAATTTCATATAATTATCAAGATGGGGCCCAAATAGGATATTACCATCAGTTTACCTAGATGGCGCATGCACCGCTGAAGTCCACTACACACACACACATGCTTGAGTTTATCTGAATTTGCTAAAGTTCATCTAAGGCTTATGCTGATAATTGGATCAAAGGTTAAGAAAGAAGATATGTGCATGTTAGACATCTATAGGCATATCTAATATAAATACATAGGCATTTGCAATATGCATATCTGTGGTAAATCTAACTTTGAAGTTGAGTAATGACATCATCTGTTTGGAAGATGGCCACATTTTTTCCAAAACTTTTGATGACACCTAGGATGCCCTATTATTAGCATGCAGTGTTCAAATAATATTTGTTATTGGGAGGAGAGCAAATGATGGTGCATGATTCATTCTAGCAGTTCCATAGGATGTGTGAGCGTGTGACCCTAACCATTTGAATGTGTAAAACTCTTCACAACACCTGCTGTCTTTCTGAGCTACAGATAATTTGAAGTGATACTTTGAAGCACAACAAGTGTGATTAATCTAAAAAATGTTTGAATTGCTCTTTTTGAAGATGATGACTGAGCCTATCAGTTTTCTTTTTTCACTAAGTATTTATTCTTCACTTCCTGTTCTTCATGGATTAGATCTAACAGATTTGTCTTGTGTCATTAGTCATTTGGTTTTCCACATGTATCGTTATTGTGAATGTATGGATCATTCCATTTACTTTTTTACACAACTATACGAGCACTTATAAGCTAGAATCACCAGTACTGATCCTAAGTTAAAATTTATGGCAAGAACAAGCTCCAAATACCTTCATCTAAGATCATCCAAATAGAGGCTGGTGCATTTACTCCACTCAGACCTCAACTTCTCATCCTTTGCTTTTTCAACTGAAGAAATAGGCTAAACCAATTCATAGATGTGCTCTGATGGCTCTGACACAATCACGTATAATTGAGGAGTCTTGTTCTCTCTCTTTTCAAAAATATGTCGTTGGTACCTCTATTTCTTATGAAAAAATTCTGGTTCGCAATGTTTTTAAAAACTATGGTATCCACAAATATGATTTCTTACTCATTGAAATTTTCTATCTTCTTTCTGGATTATTTCTCAAGTACAAATTTGTCCAGCATATTTCACTTTTGAATTGCGCTGATCTTCATCGTTATCCAGGTCATACCAAATTAGCTAGATTGTAATTGATAGAACTTCCGCAATGTTGAGTTTCAAATTTGTCTTTGTCTTCACAGATTATGCAGTTGTAGAGAAGCCAAAATTGGTAACATGGATGCAAGGAGGCCATGATTATATTGTTCTTAAAAATTTGGACACTGATAGCATTCGCATTATTGGAAGTGTACTTGGCCAAAGTATTGCTCTTGATCATTTCATTAGGCAGGTATAAAATGTTTGCAAGTGTTGTAGTTTCACTTAATTTAATGATTTCTTAACTGCTTTTCTCATTGCATAGGTTGATTGGATTGTTGAGGAGTTTACGGATATTAATCGCAGCATGGAGAAGAGTGGGACCTTCAAAATGCAGCAGAAGAAACTCTTTCAACTTTTAGGGAAAGCAAACTCTAATCTGGCTGATGTCATCATAAAACTTGGTCTTTTTGAGAGGTAATACCTTTGTACCTGCCAATAATTCTTTAATCAATTCTGAGTTTGATATTGGAGATCACAAAGTATAAATCTGATGATCTGGTTGTTTAGATCTATTTTGATTTCTTAAGAGGATAAATTTCACATGCCATTAGCAGGTGACTCATTCATTGTTGCTGATTATATGGATACGTGTTGTTTTAATCAGCCTAGTTTTAACCTGATCATCAATTTATACAAGTGCATGATCATTAAGAAATACAATAAGCCAACAACTTTTTCCTCCTTCAGAACGGAAGAAAAGGTGTAATGAAAATATAAAATCTATAGAACTTAATGGTGAAATTTATCAGCAGTCAGATGCAATAAGTGTAAGCTTATGCTTGTCCAAGTTTTTGATCATTGCCAAAGGATATTGAAGAACATTCAATCACACAGTTGAAACTAATAATTTTGAATCCATGTAAGACATATTCTGCTAGTATGGGTATTATTATAAGCTGGTATATGCCACTGTTGAAACTAATAATTTCAAATCCATGTAAGGTATATTCTGCATACTATGGTTATGATTATAAGCTGGCACATGCCACATGGTTAGACGTTTCTGATACAATTATTCTCTCAATTTTCAGATCTGAAATTGCTTGGCGAAATGCAAACTATGCCCAGATATTTGAATACCTTCGTGATGAGTATGAGCTTGTGCAACGTTTTGGCAGCCTTGATTTTAAATTGAAATTTGTGGAGGTATAATCCATCTTTGTGACATTCTTTCCCTTTAGATTAGCTAAGTTACTGAGATGATTTAAAACTCACCAGTCGAATCATGCAAATTGTGACTGGGTTGACTGGCTTCCACAGCACCTTGTCAACCAACTCAAAACCCTTTCCTAATTTTTTATTGGATCAATTTTATTGCATCGGCCAATTCTCTATCTGGCTGGTAAATTACTTAATTGGATATCACCCATGTGGAAGTTAGCATTGAAGGTCTGATTTCCAGGCTTTGATAGAGCCTTACTGTTTTCCTAGCTAGACATTGATTCATAATCCATTTTTATTTCTCTTTGCTCTGTAGTGCTGTTCTAAAAACCCACTAAACTTTCCTTTTGCAGCACAACATCCATTTTCTGCAAGAAGTACTTCAACACCGAAGATCTGATCACTTGGAATGGTGTGTTATCCTGCTGCTAAGCATAGACAATATCCTATCAATCTATGAAATCATCAATGAATCTGCCATAAGCCCACTCTAAGGAAATGCATATGGGAGATCAACTCATTAGTATATCAGGTTTTGCTGTTATTGTTACTCCCTCCAAATAATTTAGTGCTGTTGGGTGCCACAAGTATCAGGTTTCCTACAGCGCACTGCTCCATCGTTTCCTTGCATTTCCAAGTCAAGGCTCCGAGGGGGTGACATGTACACTTTTTACACTTAAAATTAGCTAATTGTGCATACTTTTGATCAGTTCACCATCGAGTACGGTGTATTTATCCGGCTAATCACGCATACTTCTAGACCAAATCACTGCCAATGTTCTCTTCACTGAAAGTTGTGGCACTCATCATAATTTTTGCTTGAAATGCTGTACTAATATTGTTATTTATATCAATTGAAAATGTCCTTTTAGACTGCTATTCCGATGAGTTGTTATTCTTTTATATTACCATTAAACCGAGACCTGCTAATAGCATGTTATAGATTCTCTCTCTCCTCCCGTATCTCACTCGGTGCCAACCTTTATTTGAATGTTTTCCAATGTCTCAGAATGTGGGACAGGGTGAAAATATATGGCAAAAAGAAATTTTTATCTTTTTTTTTTTTGGTTCGAATTATGTCCTTTTTCTGGCAATCTCAGATACCCCCCAATCATCTCGATGTAGACGGGATGTGGAAAGAGCGTTTCTCATAGCCTAAGTTGAAGTTTTATAAATCAAAGGTTGATCATCACGTATGCAGCCGGCAGATGTGGTAGTGTGACAGCATGAAAATGTGATTCTCTGCAAAATCGGAGAACAGCAATTGAGGCTTTGACACTTTTTAAGTTTTATTTTTGTATGCGTACTTTTAGGTTTTTCATCGAGTTGTCCGCCTGCAATCTGCCATTCCGCTGAATTATTTATCTGCCTCAATTTTCTCTTAAAAGGCAAAATTAAGCTTGGATGAATGCCAACTTTGTGTCCATTAACAGTAAGGCTCACATATCATTTAAGATTCATTCCACCGTTAAATTTGTTTTGAATACGGTGGGTGTGTCACTCCAAACCAAACCGGTTAGAGAATGTTTTCACTACTAAAATTATTTTTGCTTGAAATTGAGGAAAATAGTAAAATTGTTTTGGCAAATTGAGGAAAAGAGGTGGGAAAAAATGAAAATGGAAAAGTAACAAAAAAGAGAAAAGCATGTGATGAGATAAAGAATAATAAAATAAAATAAATAAAAATACAATAAGAAGGCTTTTTTGAGAAAAATAAGAAATAATAATTAAAAATATCCGTCATAATGAAAAAAATAGAGTTATTAGATGATTAAGATGTCAAATAGTATCAAAATGTATGAAAAGAGGTGGAAAAGGAAGAAAAAGTTTTCTACCGTTTCTTCATTGCCAAATGAAAGGTTTGTTTGGTAATGAGAAAAAGGGAAGAAATTTTCTTTTTTTTTCTGTTTATTTAATTTTATTTTTCTTCAGTATTACCCATATTTTCAATCATGGCATATTTTCATCTAAATAGCCTATCTATTCTATTTTTAATTGTTTTTTCTGGTCATTACCCCCAATTCTCTTGCATCAATTCTTTTTTTTTTCTCTTTCCTTTTTCAAAATTTTTCTTTTTTTTCTTCTTATTTTTGTTATTACCAAACATGTGATGCCCCACTTGTTTGATATATTTTAGTATAAAATAAGTGAAATAATTTAGACCGCGAGATGAAGGTCTACGTACACCTCGTACTTTTGTTTTCAAGGAAAGATTGACGCCGTTAAATGGAAGATTGACGCCGTTAAATGATGTAAATGAAGCATAAGATACAGACGTTACCAGTGGAACATTCATATAAATTGTATTACACTTCAGGAGTATATATGCAAAATTGAAATTTAAGTGATTTGATATGCAATGTTGTCAAACTTAAGGGGTCATATATTTAAATAGCCTTTTTGGGTAAAACTGTTTCACCTCCAACCAACAACATGAGGCAAATTTCTAAACCCGGTGATGACGTTTACATTCTTATGCTACCTCAACTGTAAGACAGTTAAGTAGTGAAAAAGAAGAAACTATGATTATATTAATAAAAATTGATGCTCAAACAAAATCCAAAAGAGGAGAAATGCTAAACATAAAAACACAAGTAACAATACTAGTCATATTTTCTCTATTTTTTTCCCCTGTTATCATGCCTCGGGTTTTAGGCGGTATTAAATTGGTATTAGAGCCATGGCCGTGTCAAGGTAAGTCACAAGCATCATACAAAGAGGATGCCTTTGAGGTCCTATAACAGGGGGACAAATCCAGTCGAGATCTTGGTCGGTAATGAGATGTTAACCATGAAAGCTTGGTAGTGCGATGGCACCATGAGTTGCCTCACATGCGAATTATCTCGCATAATAAGGAGAATCTACTTGATTTTGAGCTATTTGTATAGGAAGAAGCTTCTAAAATGCCTTCAATATTTGTTCAAAAGCTCATGAGGAGACCTTCAATATTTGTTCTTGCCTCAGAAGCTTTTGGCAGATTGTTGGAAAAGGGTAAGCGCCAGCAAAAGAGAGTGTACGCTCCCGGCCATAAAAGTGTTGGATGCGCAAGCCAGCGGAAGGGCTTTTTCTCTTATTTTATTCCACCATTTCATCTGCACAGAGAGCATTTAAAAGCCTTGTGATCCAAAATAAATTTCATTAGGGGAGAAAATCAGCCACAAGGAAAGGCTGTTGTATAGAATTGTTTCTCCTCACTACAAGAGGGGATGCCCCGTCTGCCTATCACTAAAAAGCATCCAGTGGAAAATGCAGTAATCACGAGAAAATTGATGGCAACAGAAAAACTGCTCCTACATTGTCCCTCCACCTTCGTTACTATCATCGCTAGACATGTACATTTTGGCTGTGCAGCAATTCAAGGGCAGCAGTGACAACACCCTGTCCTTCAGCAGGAATGTCCAGCTTAGGCTCCTCAATCTTCCTCTGAAGAAGCTTGTCAAGCTCCTGTCTCAATTTCTGAAAAATCCCATCTTTCCAAATTATTCATCATTGTTTCTAAATGAATTCTAGAAAGTCAACATTTTATATGAGTCCGCACAAAATGTAAATATGCAACATCCCATTTACGAGCTGAGCATTATGTGTGCCAACGTAAATCACAAAAGTCTGGAGAATTGATGTTTGGCACGCATCAATGCAATCAACATCCATTCATGCTGGGCCTACAAGGCATGTTACACCAGTGCATCCCCAGTGAACAGCCTCTATCTCACACAAAGTACCATGATGAAAATAACCTCTTTAGCTTCTCTAGCACAAATGACCTTTCGCAGTGCACATATATTGTATTGATGCATATAGCAGTGATAAATATTTTTTGGCAATATTATAATAATATTATTAATAATAATAAACTGAACTTTCATACTGCCATAACTATGCCATGGTGTTTGTTGATTCTGCCATATGGCAGATTTTAATGCAAGAATGGAGCATGCAGGCCACTCCAGATAGAAGAGAAAAACTTTGATCACCTGAATTAGTTGCAATACGCTCTTTGATGCTGAAAAATGGAGGTAGCCCCCAAGCATCTCAATGCCCTCTCCTGTTTTGCTTGGTGTAAGGTTGCCTCCAAAGAGCAGAAGAGCATAGTCTGATATATTAGTTGAGTCCCTTATGTAAATGCTGGAAGTTTTAACCTTTTCGCTGTATACCATGAAAGGAAGAGGAAAGGCATGGACTCCCGCATTGACTGAAGATGGATGCATATCAACTTTTCCAACTTCCTTAGTGTAGAGAGCTGTTCTTTTCCCTCTTCGTTTGCATTGGACAACATTGGGGTAAAGCCCAGCACATAAGATGGCACATACCATCTCAAGATCATCACCATACCGATTGTAAGCCTGCAACACGAAAGAAATGAAGAAGCCAAAAAGAGACAACATATGCAAAACCCATCCCTCCAGGCTACATGAAATGCATAGAAAGTTCCAACTGCCTTAGCCGACATGACAGATGGATTTGACCAAATATTTTTTCGCCATACTGGAACTCTGACTCAATTTTGTTTTGGCTCCTGTGAATGAGAAACTGTGCACTGTGCATTACTGCTTACTGATCATATATTTGTAGTCCATAGTCTAAACTTTAAAGATTAGGGTTTGCTGTATTGCAGACTGATTGTCCATACAAAGTGAGGCATCACAAAACACTGCTGGATTTCTTAAGAATGCCTGCCTGTAAATATCAATATTCAATCAAGCATGTATGAGGACAAAATCATGTTATGGATCACATAATTCAATGTCTTGTAATAAGATTTACAATTCCCAGAGTCCAACATCAATAATGAAGAGGAAAACTGTCAGTTGTCATGTAAGTTTCAGATGGGTTCTTTTAACAAACTGGATATTCTGAAACATCCAACACTTACCTTAGGATTCTTGGATTTATTAACAAAGCCAATGTCTGAAAGCAAGTCACGAAATTGATTCCGCATGTCATCCATCATCCGTAATGTTACTGGTGATAAGAAATTTTCCCAACAAAATGCTTGTTCCCTGCCACTGCGCTTAGCGCCTTTCCATGCTTCAAATGCTTTAAGAAGTGCAATGTGATCACTGCATCGGTTAGACATGCGGTCCATGTTATTTTCATGCATAAGTTTCCAATAAACTAGCAATGAATGCTTTGATTGTAGTACATTCCTCATTTCATAACGGATGCTCCAAATATTCAAACAAAAATAGTCAGGTTAGAATATTAGCAAAGGTGAACCCTGACTCCTCTGTTATGAAATGGTTCCCTTGGGCAATCGTTCTGTTATGATTCTGGGAGGACCTATGGGGTTTGGACCATAGCCCAAGGGAACAGGATAATTTATTCCTGTTGTGAGTTAACGTTACATTACCCTAAAGAAAAATTGGACAAAAAGAAAAACCACGCATATACTTAACCTCGTGCATTAATAGAATGTTGGTCTACGAAGGAATCATGGGATTTATCGTCATTTGGTAAGCAATAGGCCAACAGGAGATGGTTTCTTAACCTGCATGAGTCGCCAGCAAAGGATCTCTTGGCAGCATCAGCCTCCTCTTTACGATTTATCGGGAGGACAAATGGATCCCGATATGCAAGAGCAGCAGAGATTGTAAGTGCAGGATCAAGGCACTGAAAGATACATCCCAAAAGAAGCATTTTTCCAATGTTTGGATCCAATGGCAGTGTACAAAGATGACGACCTGTTTGAACCAATTGAACTTGCGTGAGAACCTTAGCTTCACTACCTCCAGATAAGAGGAAAGAGAAATGACAAGGAAATTATTAAATTAAATATCTCATGAAATTCAAAAGGTTATTAATGGAGTATGTGCCCATGAAGCAAAGGGTGGCAAGTACATTCCAATCACCAGGTTGAGCTGGCAACCACCATAAACATGTAACACCAACAAATTAATATATTTTAATGCAAGCCAATTATTGAACATCAGTCAGTATTTGTCCATTTCTTCATGTGCTAACCCAAATACATACAATGGCAAAAAAACCTAATGAATTGCTCATCTTGTCTGTTGCCATCTCCAAGTTGCAATTAACACCAATGTGCCACATTGACAAGGGAGCAAAAATGAATCACATTTCCGCCCATTTTGAACCAATCATCTTGGATGCTATTATCATTCTAGGAACAGTTTGAATTGTTATTTTATGGTGTTGCATACCAAGGGGAGTCAGATCCTCTGCATTATCAAGGGCTCCTATAGTTTTTAGAAGTTCAACTGCATTTTCCACAGAAAGAGGATCGGGTGGCTGAAGTGCCTTTGCTAAGAAAGATGAAATTGCCCCAAGCTGCAAGCTTTTAATATGAAGGCATAATTCCTGCAAAGGAGTCCGGAGGATTTCAGGTAACTGATATTCTGGCATAGCATCATGAATTATCTTTGGGTATAGCCTGTAACAAATTCCAGGTTGCACACGCCCTGCACGTCCTCGTCTCTACAAATAATCCAACAATCAGAGAATCAGAAAAAAGAATGATCAAATAATGATATAAACTTCTGACTGGCTTGTCCTCACCTGGTGTGCTGAAGCTTTAGAAATCCATGATGGTAATAGACAAGCCAACTTATTCAGAGCATCATAACTGGTTTCCTTGGCTTTCCCACAATCTATAACATATACAACATCATCAATGGTTATGCTACTCTCTGCAATATTTGTTGCTAACACAATTTTCCTGCAATCATCAACTGAAGTTAATTAGAAAATTGGTAGAAATTGATATAAAACTCAAAACAGTTCTTTCCAACCCATTGAATTGCTTTCAATAGTGTATTTTTTTTTTATTAACCAAATGTTCAGCCAGATTCTTTCATTAACTATACACTTCCAATGCATCCCAGCAGTGGGAAAAAATGATTGGCTTAAAATTTGCCCACCAATTATGGAGGAATACATTTTATGGCCATACATTGTTCTAAAAGATATTTATTCTAAAAGATATTGCAAAAAATTAAAAAGAAAATTCAAATAACATAAATACCTTGAACATCACAAGATGTTCTATAAAATTTTGTATGAGCAGTGCAAACTTAACTCACCGCATTTTATTTGGTGGTCTGTCAAATATTTCACGTTGATTTACAGTAGGCATAGAACCATGCAATGGCAGGATCAGAAACTTGCTCGAATTTCCAAGAAAGCTGTTTCCTTTGATCTTCTCAAGTAGTTTTGATATCTCATCCCATCCAGTAAGGAAAACAAGAACTGCCCCTTCCCCCTCACTTCGACAAATGTGCTCAATCATGGATTCCACCTACAGTTACAAAAGAGATGTTGGATTATGGTATTGCCGCATTGATAGAAATAAAGGAAAAACCTAAATAGCAGACTGATATTATAGAAGAGAAAAGTTTTACAGTGTACACTCAAGGAATATAGAAATGAAGGAAAAACCTAAATAACAGACTGTGTGAATACACTCAAGGAATATATATGTATGAGTGTGCACACACATAAACAAGAATATATGTGTGTGCATGAGCTCACATACACTCAAGGAATATATATGTGTGTGCACACACGCACTTGTGCACCCATGCGTGCAGCAGCGTGTGGGAGTGTGTGGGTGTGCTTGTAGGTGGGGGTGCAGATGCAGGTGTGTGTGCACCTGGGCATGTGTGCACATGCAGGTGAGGGTGCGTGGATGTCGGTATGTGCCCCAGTCCCACAGATGCACTACAACCACCTTGATCCAGTCTCAAGATCAACAGCAAGAACATAACACTCCTATTAGCAAGACAGTTTACATGTCATATCATCACCCAACAATGATGCCACCGTTAGTGCAACTGTGCAACAGACCATTGCAAAGTTTGATACAATTCAACAAGTTGACTAAATTGTTTAACATACCAACTTGGTGGCAATAAACCCCAAATATGAAGCACAGTTATGGTGTTACCAAGATAACAACACATAACTAATATATAGACATACAAACACGTGTGTCTTTCCAGCACTTCCCACTTTCAAATTCATAGATGTTTAGATGTGTTATGGAGATAACAGATTACCTTCAAGCACTTAATCAGAAAACAAACATAAAAACCACTAATTATATTAAAAAACCGGTAGCAAACTGTAACAACGAGGCATTTAAGTATCTGTACAGAAGAACAAATATATACACAAAAAAAGGTTTTTTTTTTCCTGTTTTGTTTATTCAAGAGTTTCCCATCAGATAGGCTTAATAGAAGAAGCCTGAAGTTACTCACAAGACCCAGATCAAGTTGTGAACCTGACCAGGCTTCAAGAGAGTGCCTTGTAGCCATGCTGTAGTTTCTGTAATGTGAGTCAATGTCAACCTCCTGCAACAAAGAACAATTGATCTTCAATTGCAAAGTAATTCACTCCATTCAGCAATATAAGCACATTTTCCTCAACCAAAACATGAAGTATTGTATTATAAATAATTGACTAGAGTTTGCCATGAATCATGAGGTTTTCCCATCGTATGTCTGAATGTTCTAAAAACAGTATGTAAGATAGTAGATAAGACTAAGAGTTACCACACATTCATACACTGGCTAAGAAAGTAAAAATACATGTAAGGCGCATGCATGCTGATACGAATATTGACAACAACTTCATGCATGCATCCACTCCATTGCTGTATAACATGCATGAATAAAAATGTTCAGATGTAAATGCATTGGATGCACTGCATCGCAGTTCAATACTACAAGACCCCCAACCCCAGCCAATATGAAGTATTGTCTGGGCCCACCAGATCCTGTTAACATGTACAACTTGCATAGTTTTGTCTCTTTAGGTTAACTCTCTAGCCCAAAATGCGTCTTACGATGACCTGTCACAGTTCACACTTGGATCCCTGATCTTAAGTCATATTGGTTGGTGAGAGTTGGTTTCGAAACTAATATTACTTAAGATTAGGAGTTCAAGTGTGAACTGTGGCAGGTCATCGTGAGGCGCATTTTGGGCTAGAGAGTTGGCCCAAAGGGACAAAACTGTGCGAGCTCTGGATGCTAGCAGGATTTGATGAGCCTAAAGCCGACAATACTTCACATAGGCTAGAATAAAGAGTGTTACAAATAGACATCCGGATGAAAGCCAAGATGCCACTAACCACTCATTGTCTGCTGGGAACACACAGAAGATTTGTTTCTGTTATAGCCTAACCATGCAATTTGAAAAAGATGAATCAGTTACATTTTAGTGCTAGTTGAAGACTACGAATGCAATCCTAAGCCACAAGAGCAACTGACTTGACTTGTATAGAAAGTTAGTAACACATGCAACCAACGGGATGATAAACAATTCTTTTAACTGGCATGC
Source organism: Pouteria campechiana (assembly GCA_036873735.1). Taxonomy (NCBI): domain Eukaryota; kingdom Viridiplantae; phylum Streptophyta; class Magnoliopsida; order Ericales; family Sapotaceae; genus Pouteria; species Pouteria campechiana. Next base: position 18,636 of record JAYJMB010016263.1, read on the forward strand.
AAACATCGATATTTCAAAAATGTACAGCATCAGACTATTCGAAAGGTCTGCAGCCATCAAAAAGAACACCTGATTAAGCAACATTCAATCACTCATCACATAGGCCACAGTACAGGAACCACCAACCTGATCGAAATATGCATGTGGTCCAACTGGTAAGTTGGATAAGTCGAATTCTCAAACTGATAGACAAAAACAAAGACACATGCATGCTTCGTCAAAAGTTCATCTGGGGTACATCAAGTTGAATGAGAACCATTGACTTCAAATCTAGGAGAAAGTTAATCATCCAAAAAGAATAAACAAATAAATAAATAAAGGAATTTCAGGACAGCTCTAACAATGTCAAGTGAAATAGCTCCACAGTGTATCAGAAATTCACAGTTCCATACAAATCAATGAGCTGAAAAGAGATCCAAATTTTCCATCAGTCATTACCAAGAGCATTGTCTCACTCACCCAACATCAACATCAAAGATGCCCACCATTATTTAAATGCTCACATATGTAGCAGATGTTAATTGTAACATATTAACTTCTGACTTTACATTATTCTTCTTGGAAGGCTGACAACTGCTTTCATTCTATAATTTAACGAGGGGAAAATAGGAAGCGCACATAAAAGAATGAAAAACATGCCTCAAACAACTCTGTCAATGGGTCCTTTTTTATTTCAGACTGTCTTCTTCTCCTTCTATTATTTCCTTGGAAGTTGTCATATTCTGACTTGATGCTATAGTGTGTTTTCTCAAGCATATCTTCCAGAAAAAATTCTGCTACAGGATAAGTAAGGCCCTGCAAAAGTTTCAGATAAGAGAGGTAACTGTTCAGAAATCAGAAAGAACTTTCTAGCAGTATATTTAAATAATCTCATTCAAACATTACCGGTATGTGGATGGTTGGTGCATTTCCAAAATATTTGCTAAACAGATCAGCATTTATCGTTGCACTCATGAGAATAAGCCGCAAATCTGGACGCCGAGGGAGAAGGTCATGCAGAATTATTAAGAGGAAATCTTCATTCATGCCTCTTTCATGAATTTCATCCACTATTAGATGGCTAACACCAGCTAAATCTGGTTCTTCAGTCTGTGATTATAATACAAATTAGAAGGGCATAAGCAAATCAGCTAATTATTCTCATCATCATTAACTAAATGATTGCATGTCTTTCATTCAACTTAGATTCAGCGCCCATCATGAGAAATCTATAATGTTTTGGAGCATAGAAAGAATCCCTTCAAAACAATAGCATGCTGTTGTGCTTTACAAATGATAAAGTTGATGAGATAACAAAAAGACAGCCATGCAGAACATCGGATTAAGAAGGCAATCAAAAATAAAAAAGAAACAATATAAATGATAGAGCCATAAAAAAGAGGGAAGAAAAATCAGCAAACAAACAACAAGAATGCATTACCAGCTGGCGCAATAGCACTCCTGTTGTACAAAATAGAAGTCTTGTCTCCTTTGAACGTTTCTCTTCCAAGCGGATCTGGTAACCAACAGTTTCTCCAAGATTCTCCCCCCTCTCAGAGGAAATTCTAGCTGAAACAGATATGGCAGATATGCGACGGGGCTGTGTGCATATTATGTTGCATTCTGCCCCACGAAGGGATGAGATCTCCTCTTCTAATACGAATTGGGGTAGCTGTGTTGTTTTGCCACAACCAGTCTCTCCTGAAACTACAATCACCTATTCAGTCAAACCAAGCATGTGAGAATGGGCCAAAACAGCTTTAAATCATATCTAGCTAAGATAATCCTCCATACTACCAAAAGTATGCACACACCCACAAGTTCACCTTCATTACATACATAAATGGTCCTACTAAAAAACAAAACATATAAAACCGGGGGACATTCTACTTGAATCACGAAAGCAACTTTCACCTGATTCTCCGCCACAGCTTTTAGAAACTCAGCTCTCATTTTCCATGCAGGTAACTTTTCTCTAAAGGATTGCATTTCTTTTACACACTGGGTAGCCTGTCCATAACCACCAATCAGTCATGAGAATTAAGGATGCATCTCACAGTTGACTGTGTCTTAGGGAAATAACTAATCCTCTCTCTTGCTGTCTTATTATGCTAATTGACACTGAATAATAGTCTACAAAGGAAATTGAATCAACAACCTGCAATTTCTTCTGCCTATCCCTGAGCACAACACTTAAATTCTTCTTCACGGAATCGTCCTCTGACATGAAGTTGCCTCTGGGTATCGTTGCAGTAGCTAAAGACTGTCTGTTCCCCTGATTAGATGGGCCAGCCGAATCATGAACTGGTAATGGTCCTTTGGAGCCTGCCAAAAGATGTCCCAGTCTTTTCTCTGTCTCTACAGACATTCGAATCTGCAACAGTTATTTGGCAACATGAAATCTGTCTCTTGGTTGATAAAACTTACAAATGATCAGGATAGTTCACTGCAGTTCACACCTCTTTCTGAGTTGATCCATGCCGTTCATCAAGATCAGCCCGGTAATCCGGCAATGGAACCTTGCTGACCACGAGTGCCTTTCCTTTGTTGTAAGCATGGCTTACTTCCATAAATACACAAATCAGCAAAAGTGGCCGTCAGTCAGGACTTTTCTTGTGCCTACTATAATAAAAAAACCATGCATAATGACAACATTCATGAATCCCAAATCCTTGATTTCATACCACAGCCAAAGCTGTGGTTTGTTTTGAAATATTCTACTAACACATGTCCCTTCATTATCACAGCAAAAGCATTTGCCCAAGTATCTGATAGTCGCTTCCAAGTATTTCTCAGTTAGCCAATAATTCTCATTTTAACATGCTGAAATAACCAATGAAATTGATCACATACTACAGCAGGCAGAATTAAAATTAAAATTACAAGAAAAGAGACATACAAGTAAAGGCCTAGTAGGTAAGCCAAATCAGCCATCTTCTGTTGCCCATCCCGCCCATAATTTCGCCTCACCACCAACTCCTGCTGCCCACCTTCTTTCAATTGCTGCATCTTAGTTCGCCATTCACCCACGTCGAGGGTTTCGACCTGAAACGGGGCAATCGAAAATAATTTTGTTTTAAAAAAATCATTTTGTGGTATTTGCCCAAGGCTGTTGCACGCTTGACGAAACCCCAGTTCAGAAGAGAACAATCAGGAGAGCCCTGAATTGCGGTTTGCGATGAAGGCAGAGAAGGAAATACCTCAGCAGCTTTCTGTCGCAAACGCTCCGCACGCCAGACGGGATCCCACCACCTCTGCTCGCCTCGTCCTCCTCCTCCTCCTCCGCCTCCCCTTCTTCCTCCTCCACGTCCTCCTCCTCCTCCTCCTCGATTGGGATTGTATTGGCGGCCGCGGGCGGACATGGCAGGAAGAAATCTAGAAGGAAGACGAAAAGACGTGCTGAAGCTTCTGTAACTAAACCGTCGCAGGCTAACACTAGTGCCGGATCCACAGGTTCCAAACGAGAGATGTATAAGGGACATGAAGCAACCCTCTGTCCTTTATTTCTCTCCTGCCTGCCTCGCAACCGAAAACCGATGCGGTGGCGGGTTGTTGGGAAGGGTTTAAGAGTTAAGACGGTCCATCAGCTTTTAGCCTAACAAAATAAAATATCAGGAATTGACTAAAAGGCATGCCCAAGACTCGCGCAAGGTATTTTTCACATCTTGAAGAGAAAAGTTCGGGGAAATGAAAAATTGCTTCTGTATATAACATCGCACCTATTTCTCCTCACGATTTTATTTTCTTTCATAATTATTTTTTCATAAATTTTATCTATTTTATCTTTATTAACTTCAAGATTTCAAACTTTAATGTGCTAATATAGTTTTCTTTCGATTTGCCAAAAAAATTTCGTTTCTCTCCATTCAAACATTTTTAAACGAAATGAAAATTTTCTCATAATATAATATGAGTCAATGGTAAATTATACTTTTTTGTTATTACCTACTTTTCTTAAAAAATTATATATTTATTTTATTTTATTCATCTTATGTTTGACATTACTCTTTAATAAAATGCTTCTATCATTTTTCATAATTTTTTATAATTTTTTTCAGAATTTTCATTTGTTCTCTACGCAAAAATCCCCTTTAAACTCTGTTTTCCACTTAACTCCTCCTGTTTTTCTCCCCTTTTCAACCTTTCTAAATCTTTAATCCGCAATATAGATTTATTAGAATTGAGTGAATCTAAATAAAAATAATATCAAAAATTACATAGAAGATTATATTAACTATAAATAAATATGTTTAAGATAAATAAAAATATAATGATTAAAAATATAAGTCAAGATTGAAAAGAAAAAAAGAAATTGTCATGTGAAAGACCCATCAAATTAACCTTGTAATCTTCTAATAAAATCCATCCCCATCAAATCTAGTTCATGTAGCCGATTAAAATGCGATGATTATAATGAAATTTAAAATAAAATTTATAGTTCAAAACTTGACAAAATTTATCAATTTCTCAAAGATAAATTTATTGGCTTCTTTATGTGCCAAAGTGAGATATAAATACAACCTATCTTCAAAATAAAATAAACTTACGAATTTAACAAAATCAACACAAAGATTTGCAAGTGTCGAATAGATCCTCAAAGCAAACTAACCTTAAAATGTCAAATAACTATGTAGATAGAGATGAAATTGTATGGAATATTATTTAGAATTTTCGGTGGAAAAAATTCAATACCTTACTAGGAAAATTATATAAAATATATAAGTTTTGCAGGGAGCTAATGTCTCTTCACAAAAAACACCAAATTACCCTTACATAACACTAAACATCCCATCTGCTTTGGAGACACGATCCTTTGCTTAAATAGACTACGTGAAACGGTTTTTTCTGTCTTTTTCTAACAAATAATTTAACTAACTTTAACCATGTCAATAAATATATTAAATTATTAATAGATCCTATTAAGTAACAAAATACTAAATACTATAGGCTCTTAAGACAATGTGCAAAACTTTACTATTTCATCACTATTCTACATAGGAATTCTTTTAATAATAAATAATAATAATATTTTTTTAATCAATTAATTTATTTTCTAATAAAACCAACTGGAACTTCTAAGATAATTTCATTTTCTGAGGGTAGGTTTGACTTATACCTTCTAAAAAAATGTTACTTTTTAAATTTGTTTGCTTTCCTCGTATGAAGATTCACATGGATGCACTGTTTTCTAGCGGTGTTTAGTTTCTGACGTATTTATAAGTGAATGAAGTAGGAAATGTAAATATCCTAACCGGATAGACCGACTATACACAGCATCTGAATCATTGTCCAACCAGAGTCAGATGAGACAAAGGCCTAACAAGTTCCAGAGTAGACAGTTTTGCATGCGTGGCCATTTTCACGTGGCATCACCTCATCAAGACACGCGCTGTCTGCAAGCTGAAAACTTCGGCACGTCTGTCTTCTTATTTCTTAAAAGCAATCCTATCCGGTCAGTTGTCGGTTATATATGTACCTTGAAAAATCCTTAGTTCCTCGGATTGAGATGGGCGCTCTTCTGTATAGCCGTTCTGGCTGGTCTTTGGTCCGGCCACTGCACACGCCTTACGCTCTTCGCCAAGGCACCAAGGTAGGATGATTGCACCTTTATTACCACTTCTCTACGGCTACTGAAATTGACGTTTTCATATTTAGCAGCTGTATGAAAACGTTGTGTTG
>JAYJMB010016283.1:0-44585 GCA_036873735.1 Pouteria campechiana
AAAGATACACAGCACTCCAGACCAAACAAGACCTGCCAGAGATTGAGCTAGACTCGAGAGATGGAGACATAAAGGTGTGATAAAGTCCTCGGTGGGTTCATCCCTAGCAACAAACTTCGGATCCTCTTTTGCAGGTCCTGTTCCAAGCAAATGACTTAGTTTGCCTCTTCCCTTCAAAAATGTATGAACTAGCTGTGATCACTTCAGATAACCTTCCATTTAATCAATACGCTGTCGGTATATTCTGCAAATCACCCGTTGAAACTATTGTAAAATTTTCGATTGAGGGCACATTCGAGACAGGACTACTTTCAGTGGTTTCTGACATGATTGATTGGTTGGAAGGGCTTTGGTTAGGAAGAGAATTGGATGAACAAAGAGATTCAGAAAATTTTTTCCAAGAAAGAGCCTAGAGCTTTGATACCTTGTAGAAATAGAAAATCTGATAATATTTTCAATTGTATCTTGAAAAAATACATATATATCTGTTATATACACGTTTACCATCTCACAAATTAGGAAACTATCTCACAAAATAGGAAACTATCCTAACAAGAATATATACCAAATATACAGCTTAACTAATCTCTAAAAACAGGGATTGCATAAGTCATTACAACCATATCTTGATAAATGTTAGTGTAGTCAATCATGTGCTCATTTACTCATTTTATTGTTGCATATTTTAAGTATTACTAAATTTATCTGTGTATTCTCTATTATGTGCCTTGCTTCAATTGGGCACATGCCTTGCTTGTGCACCTTGCAATTAGGCTTCAGGAGGCTTGAGTGTGTTAGTATGTCTTGCATCTTAAACAACTATGGGTTTTCTGTGGACATAACTCAAAATTGGCAGGAATGGAGCAGTAGAATTTGTGTAGTGGATCTTGCTTAGGTGGGATTGGGAAATAACTTTTGATGATGATTATGATTTCTGCTCTAATTCTTCTTTTTTCCTTCTTCTCTAGTTCTTTTCTTTTTCTATTTTACTATCAATTCTTAGGGGTGCAACTTGGGTCGGGTTCAACCTGAACTTGGCCCGCTGAACCTGAAATCAGCCAGTGCTCTAACTGTAATTTTTCCAACCCGAGCCCGAATTAGAATCTGCCCAAGGCAGGTTGGGGTCAACCCGAACTCGAGAAAACTCGAACCCGATTTGATGTTAGTAAGTAAAAAAAAAAAACATATATTTATTTGTAAACCCTAAATGCCTCACCGTTTGGCTTTCCCTGTCTTGCTCTTGCTGCCTCACGAATCTGAGCGCCCCCGATTCTTTCCCCTTCTTCTTTGTCCTCCTTGGCCGTTGCCATGCCGCTGACCCTCCTCCCTGGCTGCTAAGACACCTCGGCCCCCCTTCTTCTCCCGCCCCCGCCCCGACACCATCAGCCCCCTTCTTCTCCCTAATCCCTGGCTGCTGCTGCAACACTGTTGATCTCCTTCTTCTCCCTACCCCTTGGCTGCTACGATAGCGTTGGCCCCCTTCTTCTCCAAGTTCAAGTTCAAGTGCTCTTGTTTCTCCCTGCATGCGTGATCTGTTTTCTGTACAAAGCGAAGGCGAGACACGGACAAGGATTGTTGATTTAGAGAGAGAAGGAAATGGAAGGCGGCCATTGCAGCCTTAGCTTCGAGCTTTCTTCCGCTTTCGTTCTCCTTAAAATCATTGCATTTTAGAAAAACCCGAACAATAGATTGGATGACAAAAAGAAGTTGCCAGATTCATTCCACAAGACTTCTTTCAGAGCAGAAGGAGACGGGTTGAATTTGATTCATTGCATGTACTGCAATGCTCATCGGGGGAAAAGTAAGAGTAGATTTAGATGCAAGATTTGACTTTTCGAGCTCCTTTTTCAAATGGACGAGTTGGGTCTTTTCCATTTGTCATCTGGTTAATCGAATCCGAAGGCTTTGATTCCACAGGAGGGGAGTTTATCTAGGAGTCGGAAGGTAGACTTTTATGTCATTTGTGTTTCTTAAATAGCAGTTTTGGAATGAAGTTTTGAGATATATTCTATGGGAAATTAATGGTTATCATTTAGGAAACATGGTGTTTTGCTGTGATTGAAATTTCGTGTTTTTGTATCTCAATTATTAGTTTTTTGATGATTGAAAATTTGGGTTTTGGGTTTTGAGTTTGTCAAGATTTCCATCTTGGGTTTTCGTAATTCTACTCTATTCTCAATTTTGGGTGAGTTAGAATATATGTACAACCACTAGTATGGTTTATTTGCTCATTTGAATTGTTCGTTTCCCTGTCATCGATATTCCTCTACTGCAATTGTGGATGATCTTAATTTTTCGTCGATATTTCTATGTATTTAGGCATCATCATTTAGTTCCAGTCAACTTAGGCACATGCATTAAATGTCACTTGATCCAACTACATATCCCTTTCCGGTCATTTTCGTCACATAAACAACCATAGAATACACACTAGAGTTCTTTCATCAACTCGAATTCCAACTTGAAACTCAACCCAAATCCGATTTTCAGAAATAGGGTTAGGGTTGAGGTTTTACAAATAAGGTTAGGGTTAGGGTTGAAGTTTTATAAATAGGGTTAGGGTTGAAGTTTTATAAATAGGGTTAGGGTTGAGGGGAACCCGAGTTTCATGAGCCTAAGTTGCACCTCTGTCAATTCTTTCCTTTTCTTTCCCCATATTCTTTTCCTTATCCTTCCTTTTTTATTTTTATTTATAATTTTTATTTTTCCCTACTTTTCTTTCCAGTTCTACATAAGATTCAACCCTTTGTGAGGCAGACTACTTTGATAGGTGGATGGTGCACCTTGGCTTGTGTTTGTTGCTTGGTGGTTTTGTTCTTGTAGCTTCACCTTGGACTAAGTTAAAGAGAAAACATTTTGTTATGCTGTGGGATATGCTGGCTTACTTTTGATGAGTCTGTCACTTCAGTCTATGTTGTTTTAAGGGTAAAAGAGGGGTAAAAGCCCTCTTATGGAAAAAGAAGGTAAAAGCTTACATGATTATCAATCTTTTTATTTATTTTTTTTATTTTTTTTTCAGAAAGTTCCATTTGTTTCATCTCTACTTTCCTCTTTTTTTTTTACATCTGTTTTACCTCAAACCAAGCACACCCTTAAAGTGGTTGTAGAAGTGATACTTTTTTGTTATTACATAAAACGTAACGTTCTTGCTAAAACTTTATCATTTTTGTGGAAGCACATTATGCTTGGTTTCAAAAATTTGATTCTCCTCTTCAATTTCACTGTTGAAGCTTAGATTGAAAAGTGTTGATTGGGTCTGTGGGAATGACCATTTGCCGAAGCATTGTGGCTACTGTAACTCAAACAAATTGAAAATCATAATTCCCTGTTTCACATCCAAATGGTTGTGGACCTTCAGGCTTCCCAATTGATATTACCGTTTGAGACAGGATTCAAGAGGGTTGACTGAATTTATAAATGAGTCACCCTTTGGATAAAATTTCATAGATCTAGAGCTCAAACACGGGTTTTGCTCCCATTCTCATCCAGGTGGCTATGGAGCTTTGTATCTCAATGTTTTCTTTAATCTGAAGTGAAAATAAAAGTATGTTGGTTAACCTTACAACAAGTTACTGCTATATTCCATTTTATTTAATTTCTTGTCATTTTGCCACCTTTTTTACCCAATCCTATAATTCCTCCTTTTTGTGTGGCAAGCCTGAATTCCACAGTGAGGTTTGCCCTTCCCCCCATAGGTACTTGTCTTAGGTGGTTTTCTATTATTTGTCTGGACTTTGATTTTCATACACCTTTTTTACTTGTTTTTGTGTGTTTGGGATTTGTGAATTTTGAAGGAATAGAAAGGAAGTGAAAGCATGTCATCATTACTAGAGAGAAGGAAGTTCTTGCACTCATTAGTTTTATAGAGGTAAATTCAAAAACTTCATTTTGCTTTTCCCTTGTTTTGGTAAAATATTTTGAAAAAACTTGTTTTACTAATGCATTTTTAATTTCAAACGTTATATTAGGGGAAATTGATTATCATTTGCCTATTCTCCCTAGTGGTTTTCCTCTCTCAAACAATAACTTCCACGAAGCCTCATTTGAGTCGATGAAGATTGAGCATTAAATAAAATGAATAGTTTTTTTGGAGATTTTATTTCATTTGATTGGGGAGAAGTGTAAAGTGAATAGTTCAAAAATTAGTAAAAAAATAGGAAAAGTAGATGAAGGAAAAATTATTTGTTTCATAATCTGCTATTTTGCTTTGAGAATTTGGAGGAGAAAAATTTTATTCGTAAAGAAAGAGGAACTAGAATAGGGAATATGTTAAGAGATGAATTTATAAATTTCTCTATCATGAAAATATTTGGGTAAAGGACATCCATTTATTTTGCTATTGTGCCATGTTTTCCATTGTTGATGCTGTGTTTTCTTCTTTTTTCTTTCTTTGTTTCTTCTTCTTCTTCTTGTGAGAACTGTAAAAGCCCAAACAGTTCTTAAGAGACTATTTTTGTTTTTAGAATTATTAGGAATATGAAAGAAGGGAAAAAACATGACATTAATATTGGAAAACTGTACATTGTTCAGGAAGAAAGTAATTCTCTATCCTAGATTTTTAAATTTTTTATGGCTGGAAATTTTATAGTTCTTATGCTATCTAATTCATTTTTTTATATTGTTTCTTTTAGAGGAAAATTTAATGCTTTCTTGGTTAATTCATTTTTTCAAAAAGCATGCCTAGGTGCAAGGCATAGTGAGGCATAAGTTGAGCACCTTAAACTGCTCAGGGTGTCTTCAGCAAGGTGCTATCAAAGCATGCCTTTTTGGGACCCTTGGGGAGTGTAAGGGGCAAGAACATGTGTATTTGTGCACTGGTGGAGTATATAAGACAAAATAAAAGGACAATCCTAGTTGTTTAGAGAGGGAAAAAAATCTCGTAAAGGCAAAAAGAGAAAAGAAAAAAAACTTGATGTTGTGCCAATGAGTCGAAGATGATTTCAATGAGGGAGGAGAAAGAAATATTGCTATTCAATTGAGAACTCGATTTAAGCAAGGCAAAGGAGATTTGGAATTTGGTGTTCCAATTTAGTGCTTCTTACATTACAGTTTTCTCCTTCAAGTACCATCCTCCTTGTCTTCCTCTTTGAATTTTTCATCTTATTTCTTTCTCAGTCTCTCCATGTCTATCTTGCTTCATTTTCTTCTTTTTTCTTCTTCTTCCATCTGCCATTTGGGACTACTATAAGCTCAAAATTGATTTTGATTTCCCTATTTTATTGGCCGTGATGGTTAGGGGCATTGAGGCTACTACAGCTCTACTTTCGCTCAATGCCATTTCTTTTTTCCTCCGTGGTGCTTTGTGCTTGGTAGTTTGTAGTGCATGTATTACTAAAGTGAATTATAGGGTAATGTAAATTGGTAAAACCTTTCCATTTGGGTTCCATCTTGATGATTTTATAAAATTCATTCCAAATCTAAAACTTGTGTGGGCCACACCAGTTTAAAAATTATACAAACGATTTGGGCTTCACCTTGATGATTTTATAAAACATGTGAAATCATTTTGATCAAATGCTTCTGTGGGCCACATCATTTAAAAATGTATAAAATTATTTGTAAAATATAAAAATTACTTTTATCAATGTATACGTATATTAGAATATCATGAAATTTTGTAGAATCATGAATTAGCATAAAATAAAGGCTTTCAAAGGTATATATGCATGATTATGTCCTCATGGGTCCCATAAGTAATGAAAACATTTTAAATTTAGCTCTCAAATGATGCTAATTTTAGGCCCACCTAAATGTTTTATTAAAATAATCTTTAGATTACTTGATAAATAAGTGGTGTTAAGTGAGATATAAGGATTGAATTTTATTTAATTATTCATATTGGCACAAAATTAAATGGTTTAAAGAAACCATTCATTTTAACCATTTTCCACACACACATACACGTGTATATATAGATAGATAGATAGATAGATAGATAGATAGAGTAGACAATTGATGCTAATTATGATAGTTGGCTTGGATTTGATTGAAAGGTCATTAATTCCAAAACTCAAGGGGTTGCAACTTGCAACTTAGATATCCTCATGTGGCCTCAGTTGCAAGTCGTAATCCTTTAAGCTTTTGTAAACCATGATGTTTTAATCAAATCCAAGCTAATCATCATGCTTAGCATTAATTAGTTAGTTTGTATATCAAAAATCATTCCAATCAAAAATCTATGTGGGCCATGGTAAATATAAACTCATAAGCAATATTTGTAATATTAGTGAATATCTATTTATTGGTAGCTCAAAAAAAGATATTATCATTTTTTTAGGGAACTTTATTAGAAAAATAGAGAAAAATTGAGAGATTTTTAATAAAACTTTGTAACAAATTATTATAAATATAAATATACAATTTGAACAAAAATTAAACTTAAAAAACACCATTGAATGAATTATGGAAATATAAATGAGAAATGCTTATTTGTAGGTAAAAGGAGAGTAAGTCTTAGCAAGAAAAGAATATGATATTAAGCATTTTATCTTCTATATTAAGTCAAAAAAGAATTATATGATTAATGTTTTAAGAATTAAAAACAAACATAGCTTCATACCTCAATACTAAGTGGAGTCTTGTATAGGTTCTTTAAGTTCATCATCATCTTGTTCACATGTAGGCTCATTGATATGATATTTGCCCATACGAATAAGATCCTTAAAAAATATTATAACATGATGATGAATTTGCTCCACTTTTTAGCTAATTTGATGATGTATATCCATATGATTGGATGTTAAGAGAGACGAAGTTGAGTTGAGTCGGCTGTAAAGAGGGTTGATATCATTCATTTGGGGGGCTAGACCAAGTCGATGTAGCTCATGGAATTAATCTCTAGGGTCTAAATTTAGAATCATCTAACTCTTGATGTGGATATATCTCTTGAACTGTAAGACTCCTCTCCACTACTTAAATCCATAAATGCCATACTATACGTAGTTGTGTTAGTTACAACTGGTACTTTGGCCTTTCTAATCTCTGACTTTTTCTTATATTGCCTAATTGAAGGGTATGCACTAGGATCTTCATCCTGTGTAGCATATGTGTATCCTTCCTCACAAGTAAATGGATTATATAGCTTCTAAACTCTGTGGTTATAATGAGCTACCTTCACTAATGTTGCCATTGCCGCCCTTGTCATCATCATCATCATAATGATGACCACCACCACCACCACCATCTTCGCTTTGTGTTCTTGATGAAGAAGAATCACTCAATGGTTGCTGAGACATTTGTGAGCCTCCCTTAACAATTGATTGGGTTTGAGATTTGGATAGTGAATCAAAGACTTTTTCTTGGGTCTACTCTTAGTGTAGTACCCCTTGTGCGTGGGCTTCTTAGGTAATGACTTATGTCGAACCATTGTTGTGTTCATCTACATCTTCTGATCGCAATCATGCTTGCTACGGATTTTCTCTGGCATAATCTTGCTCCATATATGCATGTAGTCCAATTACCATAAGATCTAGATGGTCTTCGGGCTCCTTATTCTTATTCCGTTGTAACCTCTCCCATAGCCTTATGTTATAATAATAGAATACTAGATTCTTGAGCTTCTTATATCCTATTCTATTCTTTCTCTGGTTATGTATGAGGGAGAATATGTTACAGTTTTGTTCACATAGCGATGAAGATATTGTTTGACTTAAAATTCTCATTGCCAGTAGCCTAAGTGTTGAGGCTTCCATACCATACAAATTCCACTATTTGTCAACAATCAATTCAAGATGAAACCATTGGTACTTGTAAATATTAAGCAAATATGCAAGTCAGCCTTAGTTAAATATAATACGACATAAGTTTTAATGAAACAATTATATAAGGTAAACCCTTTGATTGCAATTAAACAACCACCGCCTTTTCAAATATCCTTTGTGCTTCATGGAATGTCATTAACTACCAGAATAAATATAAGGATCAATATACCTCCTTTATCATATTAAATAAGATAATGACGTGTATTTAGTAGATACCATAAGTAGCTTATCTTAGTCTTGAAGTCACAAGTATTAAGTTGATTGGGAAATAGCTTCTTGAAGACCAAAAATACTGCACTATCCAACTCCGTATTTGATTTATTAATAGTATTTCGGGTTCAATGAAATATGTTGCATTAATAAGATTGCAATTAAGCTAAAACATAAGAAGTTAAATAAGGAAGACACTTATGTGAGTTATTATTCACGTGAGATAACTCACTAGTTACATGTAATGAATGATAAAACATATTTTTCTAGCGATCTTCTATGATGATAATCACCCATTGCCCGCCTCATATTTTTTCTATGGTCTTCTTCATAGAATGGAATGTCTCATGCAAAGAACCCATATTAGGAAGCTGTTATGCTGATTATCTCTACTTGCATTCCTTACTATGCGCATATCTGGAATCATGCCACACATTAGTGTTGAAGACTATATTGAGTGCTTGGCGGGCATTTCATAGACTATTTAAAGCAATATAATTTGTAGTGAATTGAGCCTTGCTTGAATATACAATCTCTCTCCTGTAATTTAAAGGGTCATAAAATAGTGCCTTTACTCAACTGTGGTTGTATATGAATTTAGTAATCAGTCTATCCTTCTCTACCACATATGTACCCTCGGTCATCGACTAACATTCTCCAAGATAAGATTAATATAGTGGGTTGCACATTGAGTTTAATACAAAGGCAAATTTTGCTTTAATTCTTTTTCAACCTTCTTAAAAGCATTATGATTATCTGAAATAATTTGCACCACATGATATTTTGATTCGAGGGATTCGATTTGCTTCTCATTCAAATCTTGAATGTAAGATGCATCCAAAGATTTGCAGAATATCCTGGTGCCTTGATAATACAATATAAAGTTGATGGTACTCAGCTTTGTGGGGCTAGACTATTTTTGTCACACATCACAGCCAAATTATGTCTATTTGTCACACATCACAGACAAATTATTAGTTTCCCATGTCTAAGTCATTTTTTTCACATAGTTCTTCATATATTCATTCTCCTAGTTAAGGTACGTCTCCTCGATCTAGTGTGCTGAAGGAAACAACCCATTTTCTCCCTCCTTCTGTGTAACTTGAGTCATATTTTTAAAAGGTATGCTATCTACCAAATTTAGCGAAATGAGACTATAAATGAAGAAGCGAGATACATGAGTTCTAAAATTCTTCATACTATTTTTACCCTTCTTGTACATCTAAGTTATCTTCTTTTATACTCCATTAACTTATCCATACAACTTAGGTTGCGCTCCCCTCATAGATGAACTATATTGAGACAGGGTTGATGCTATCTATCTGTCCCAAAACATGGGATATGATAAAGCATGAAACTAAACAAGATTGAGAATTAAATGGATATGCAAGTGTAAAAAGATGAAGCATACAAGACGGTAAAGCACACAAGGAATTATAGTGGTTCGGACTCACTTGGCACCTACTCTGCTCTCCAAGGTATCTCTTAAACCACTTGTGGAATCATACCTACCTTGGTTTTACCAAGATCATCAAGAGCACTTATACCAACTGGTTTCTCTGAGATTATCAGGAACTCTTACATCACAACACTACTACAAGGATCCCCTTGGTAGCAGAAAACCCAAAAATCCAAATTAAGAATGTACAAGCAAATGCCTCTAAATAGGAACGGATGTATATAATAAAAGATTAAGGGTGAGAATTACTCAATGAATAAAAACTACTTCAGACTTCTCTTGTGTTGGATTTGTTGTAGCTTAAAGCTCGTTGAACTTTGGCGTGCTTTGTAGTAAATGCACTTGGAAGCTTGTTGGGTCCCTTGTGAATACTTCGCTTTTAGCTTATAGAACCCTAAAGAATCTCTTCAATGCAACTTGTATTTATAAGTTTTGTAGGGGTTCTTTACTGTTTGGAAGAGGACTATTGAAAAATAGTCGTTGGAGCGCCACTTGGATTTTCAACCCTTACGGCAGCAGACCTCTGTCATCGTAACCTTTCCTTTGTCGAATTTCTTTGCGGACGTTCAGAGGCTCAAAGAGTTCTGTGGTCTCCTTTGTAGCTTTCTTTGCGGAATATGACGGTTGTAGAGATCTCAACAAATCTCTGTCAACTTCACTATGGACGTTGCAAGATTCCTCCATTGAACATTCAAAATCATTCATGTGGATTGTGACAGGCCTCTGTCACCACGGATGCTTCCTTTGTGGACATTGCATGATTCCTCTATCGATGTGACTTGGAACACCCAACTAGGCAGCGGGTGTGACAATCCTCTATCACCTAGGCGCTTTCCTTTGTGGTCTCCTTTGTCGATCCTATGCTATGTAAATGTGGTTCCAACGGACATAATGAACCTTTGTGGCCCTTCTCATCTCCTCTATGGGTTCCTTTATCACTCTACATGTTAGCAAAATGTCATCAACTTAAGTTCAAATTATATTCAAGTTTTGTTGTTATCAAAACTACACCCCTATTCTTAACAAACTATGGCTTAAAAACTTTTTCAGAATACCCTTTTGTTTCCCTCCATCTAACCTCTCTTGTATGCTTTCTCCCAGCTTCTCTTGTTGACCTATGGAAAGTAAGTCTTCCCCTCTCTAATCTAATTTCTTCTCTAGCCCATTGCTTTACTTTACTAGCCTCTATAGCTCACCTCATCTACTCCTTGTTATCTCCTTCATCACCATTCTCATCTTAACCCATATCATAATGAAAACTACCTAATTCAATTGCATTCTTCTTCTTCTTTTGCTTTTGAGTCTTTCTATTATTAACACTCAACTGAACCACCTCTCTCATTAGTGCTCTGGCCTCCTTAGGCACTTTTGGGTAATTTTTTTTACATTGGGACTGCTCCAAGCCAAGTATTCCTTTAGTCTAATAACTTCCTTCATTTTTATAATTTGCTTGCAGTAGTTGCATTCGGCTTTAAACAAGTTGCTTGAAGCTGGCTACGCATGTTGCCAAGCAGCATCTTGAGGCTTAGTTTTGCTATTACTATTATCCGTCAACAATCCAACTTGGAAGGATGTTTAAAATAGACAAAATTGAAATTGCTTTGCCCAAATATACATTCCACCATCGTAGACCACTCGTGAAAGTGCAAACATAGGGAATATAAATATATAATGGTCCACAAATAAGCAAATTTGCACAAAAAAAAGTATATCAGAATTTTTTAGCACTAAATTAATTTTTAATATTTTTTATATTTATTAAATATAAGTTTCATAATAAATAAAAATAATTAAATTTGATCTTAATACTATTTATGTTTATAAACAGATTTAGATGCATCTGTAAATGTGTTATAATTTTTTTTCCAAATTATTAATTTATTTTAATATAAAAATAATTTAATAATTTTTAAAAGATTCAAGATCTGTTTATATATAATGCAATGCTGAAAACATATAATCGCTTTCTTCTTTAAATGATTTGGAGGAGCTTTATAAGGACGTATTTCAAGCCAAATATTGATTTAGGTTTCCCCCAAAATTTCTGTTTTTTGTTTTAAAGAAAACATGAAATTTGTGATGAAATTGTTTTTTATTCATAGATCAATCATCTTGATGCCATTATCAACCACAAATAATTGCAAATCTCTAAATCAAATGATTTTAGAAAAGTCCCCAAATTGAGTGTTCTTCTGCAAAACCTCATGCAAATCCCTAAATTTGTTGATGCATCTTGTTTAAATCCATGGAAAACAGTGCATAAACACATAAACAGGTGATTTCGAGTGTAAAAAACCAAAAAAACCTGATGAAATCATACATTTTTCATGTTGGCAGTGTCCCACCCTTGGAGCAGAAAAATGGAGATTTGATCTTTGAAATGAAGTTTTTTTTCCTTCAAAGCTTAAATGAAGTATTTGAAATTTGGTCTTCTATAGGGAAGAGGGTTTCAAAGCATGAAAAATGGGTGCGGGGGTGTTTTTGGGGCTCACAGTGTCTGAATGGAGTCTATCTAAGCACTTAATTGATAATATTTTTTAGGGAGCGCAATATTATCCAGAATATCTCCTGATAAATTTAAATTATCGCGATATTATTGTAGATAATATTGATAAATAAGGTAATCAGAAGATACTTTCGTTTTTAGGATAATTATTTTATCTGTTAGGGTTTGGGATGATAATATTGTCAATAATATCGATTTTAAGAACACTGCTCATAAGATTGCTTAACATACTTTTTTGAATATTGTGGCCAACGTAGGTTTCCGATTAGAATGCTTTTTTATAGTTAGACTAAATAAATGATATTAAGTATGATGGTTGGCTTGGATTTGATTGAAACATAATAGTTTGCAAAAACTTGGAGTGTTGCAACTTGCAACAGATAACACAAGAGAATATCCCTATATATAACTGTCTTGTATTTTGCGTACATAAATTATGGTGTATCAGTCCATTGTAAGTCAATTATCTATGATTCTGTCAACTTGGCTTGTGACAGTTATGTCTACATTAAAGTTTTTTATAGAAATAAATAATGTTATAATTATGTATTAACGACTAAATGGCTATATTCTTTGATGCACCAAGTGTCACTTTAATCTCGTTATACCTCACTTAATTTGTTTTCACAAAATTTACACTCAATATTTGTTTACTTTTCAGAGTGTAGTGTCATATTGTCATCCAATTTTAATGTGTATTTTTGAAGTAGATTGAATACGTAAAATATACCTTTATTGAGATTTTCATAAAGTTTCAACTTAACTGTGGATCTCATATTCAGTGCTAAATACGTATTTTAAACTTTTATTTAAATTCTCCATTATTATTGAAAATGGCTTCACTTTCATTAAACCTTAAAAAGAAGGGGCTCTTTTAACTTAAATCTTTAATTTCTCTCTTTCCAAAACTCAAATGAATCTTTGAAAATCATTCTATATCACCAAAAGAACTTGCTTTGATTTGTCTAAACTACTCTAACAGAATCAAAAGTGGATTGTAAAGGGATGGAATTCTTCTTGAAGTGGGGAAAACAAGATTTTTTCCTTACACGAGAGGCCTTTATTGTAAAAGGAGACTGCCCAATACGTGCTGATATGGCCTGTATGGGTTTCATCGGCTGATATGGCTCACTTTTTTCAACCCAGCCAATACACCCTTGTATTGTGTATCTGATCATGCCAATATTGATATATATCAGCTGTATTGTATTGGATATTTAAAATCATGATGATATTTTCAAAGCAATCATGCTTATAATTTTGTCCAAACTGGTGATTTTGTTCATAAATGTAAGAATGATTATGCCTTGTTGTCTTTGATGATTTGTTATGCTTGTTACAATGCTTGAGGCTGGCTTCGGGAATTCTTGAAATTTTTCCAATTGGTTGATGTTTACCCTATTTAACTCGTTCAACTGGCTAGTTCACATATTGTGGATTTTTTAATTGCTTTTTCAACCTAAAACAGTGCCAGTGAGCAACCCGTGCTGGATGAAACAGCTGGTCTGGTCCTGTTTTAAAAATACTGCTTATGTGACCAGTTACTAGTTATCTTTTACAGTTGAAGTAATAATGAAAATTTAGTTTCTTAAACTTCTGCTTGAGCTGCCTGGGGCTCGATTTCAAATTGCAATTGAGCTATTTTTCAAATTGTATTTGGAAGGAGCATGATGCAATTTGTGGGCTGCTTCCACATTGTTATTATAGTTTCTCTCCTGGTGAAACTGAATTTTTGAGTTCAGTTCACCTTTCATCCAAATACAGGTTAATGCAATTTATCTTTGATCTCAGTTGGTTACAATCTAGTTTAATCAAGCTGAATTATTTTTAACAATACCAATGCGTTTTTTCCCATTGTTTCAGGGAAACTCCTTGAATTTCATTATTGTTCTCAATATTTCTTTGGTTTAATATTTTCAATGGAGGTGATATTCTTGTGGTATGACGATGCCCTTAACTACTTTTATTCCATATGACTTTCAGGATTTGATCTGATATGGAGTCTACACAGACATTTCAGAGCCGGGCCTTCTCAATCAAACTTTGGCCTCCTAGCCACAGTACACGGCTGATGCTTGTGGAGCGGATGACAAAGAACCTCTCCTCTCCTTCCCTTTTTTCTAGAAAATATGGTCTCCTGAGCAAAGAAGAAGCTGAGGAGAATGCAAAGAAGATTGAAGAGGTTGCTTTTGCAGCTGCAAATCAGCACCATGAAGATGAGCCTGATGGTGATGGTAGTTCTGCTGTGCAGCTTTATGCCAAAGAATCGAGCAAGCTAATGCTTGAAGTCCTTAAAAGAGGTCCAAGACCAAAGGAAGATGGAGAAGTGCTAGTTTCTGGTTCTGTTCCTGGACCTAATAAGGTTTTTGATATATCCAGAGCCCCTCGGGCCTTCATCGAGGCAGAAGAGGCTGAGAAGATTCTCAGACCACTTACAGATACAGCTGATCCATACACTAAGATATGTTTTAGCAATAGAAGTTTTGGCATTGATGCTGCCCATGTTGCAGGACCTATCCTGGCATCCATTAAAGATCATTTGACTGAGGTAGACCTTTCAGACTTCGTTGCTGGAAGACCAGAGGCAGATGCTCTTGAAGTCATGAAGATATTTTCATCAGCCCTGGAGGGCTGTATATTGAAATCTCTTGACCTCTCACACAATGCTTTAGGTGAGAAGGGTGTCCAGGCCTTTGGGGCGCTTCTGAAGTCCCAGACTAGCTTGGAAAAGCTGTACCTGATCAATGATGGCATATCCAAGGAAGCTGCTGAGGCTATCTGTGAGCTCATGCCACCTACGGAGAAGCTTCAAGTCCTTCATTTTCACAATAACATGACAGGAGATGAGGGTGCCATAGCTATTTCTGAGCTTGTGAGGCGGTCCCCAGCTTTGGAAGATTTTAGATGCTCCTCCACAAGAGTAGACTCTGACGGAGGAGTTGCATTAGCTGATGCATTGAGTTTCTGCACAAAATTGAAGAAGCTTGATCTACGTGACAACATGTTTGGAGTGGATGCTGGAATTGCTTTGAGTAAAGCCTTTTCATGTTTTGTGGGTCTTACTGAAGCTTACCTAAGCTACTTGAATTTGGAAGATGAGGGAACGATAGCTGTTGCCAATGCCCTCAAAGAATCTGCTCCATCACTGGAAGTCCTAGAAATGGCTGGGAACGAGATAACTGTGGGAGCTGCAGGTCCCTTGGCTGAGTGTATCACAGTGAAGCAGTTTCTCACCAAATTGAACTTATCTGAAAATGAACTGAAGGATCAGGGTTCAGTTGTTATTGGCAAGGCGTTGGAAGAGGGCCACCCGCATTTGAAGGAAGTAGATCTAAGCACAAATGCCATTAGAAGGGCTGGTGCGAGGGTCTTGGCTCAGGCTGTTGTTGGTAAGCCAGATTTTGTTTTGCTCAACATTAATGGCAATTTCATATCTGATGAAGGAATTGATGAAGTGAAGGAGATACTGAAAGCTAATAAGAAATCAGTTGATGTCCTTGGGCCTTTGGATGAGAATGATCCTGAAGGAGAAGATGATGCAAAATCAGAAGAGGATGAGGGCGCTGAAGATAGAGATGAATTAGAATTGAAGCTTCAGGATCTCAAAGTAGATCATGAGTAGAATAGATTGTCTGGTATATCTATCTTTTACTAAATGAGCTTTCCCATCAATTTTCTTGTTGGTTTCGTAACTAAGGTAGGTAACTAGGTGATTTACTTGGTAATCCTGTATTTGGAAAGCTTTATGATCCTTGCAACACTGACTTCTGTAGCCTGAAGCAAAGAGGAAAATTTGCTTGTAGACTTGTAGCTTAAGATGATTTTGAGGAACTGTTGTCTACTTTAGAAACAATGTAGTAGTTGCTGGTTTTCGTTTGTATGGGACATGTTGGCAAAGTAGCTAGTCTTATTTTGCAAGTGAATTTATTTTCTTTTATTCTTGTTTCTTGGAGGGGCATCGAATCAATCTGAGTCTTATACAATTTTCAGTTTGGCAGGCCCACAATCACATGTACTCCTGTGGATGGATGGGGCATCCCTGCTATACATAAGCTTACTCCCATCACAAGTACTTTGACTGAGCATCCGCCTTTCTTCATGTGGCTATGCATCTTGACTGAAGATTTTTTTTTGGCTTCCAGTTAGTTCAACTGGTATTGATGCATTTAATCTTTCAAGTGGTCATGGTTCAAATTCCTTTAGGAAAATGGGGAAAAAAAATTGTCCAACTTGCTCATTCTTGGATTAGCTTATTGAAAAGTTGGACATGAGTTGGTGCATCTTTTGCGTATACACCTGACATCTGGTGGTTCCTTTTCTAAGGTAATCTAGTGTGATATGATGTTTATTGTCGTGAGCTGCTTTTTCTAGGGACTAGAGTATAGACATGGTCCCAAGGGATGTATTTGGCCATTTTGGATCCATCACAGGCTTCCAAAGTGGATGCTTCTAAACATTTTTCTGTTAGACTTTCATATTTCTTCCAAAGCGGTAAGAATCACAACAACCCTAAAATAATTCAACCCGTGTTCAATTCTAAGTCATGCCCGGTAGAGCTATGTGGACATTTGAGGAAGTACATCAGTCTAAGAGTATGGGTTGGATTTGAGCCAAAACTGCTTTGTTTAGTATTTAGGTTTGAACTGGGTTGACGGTATTATAGTCTGAATCTGATCCATAGTCATCCTTGACCCTATCAGGCACTCGTGACATCCACCTCAAAGAATCGTTACCCCCATCTGTAGGCCTCCATGCAGGCTACAAATTTTTTTCTTCATGTTTCATTCATGCTGCCTATGTGGCCGTGGTGTCGCCATGCCCATTCTAGGAGTCAATACAAACAACTTAAAGAGTGTCATCGTAGCCTGTATTATTTGAAACCATTGTGGTTTATTAAATCCTTGAATCATCATAATGTTAGTGGGAATGGGAAATGCCATCATCAAAGCTTTTCTACTAATCTTGTGTTGCATTTGGCCCACTTCATTGGTTGTTTGTGTAGATCGAGCAAGTTGTTGATGGTAATCCAGTAATGGCTCTCTGCCCTTCTTCCAGTCTGTGTTGTCAACTATGTTTTGCAATAGAATTACTGGTGGC
Source organism: Pouteria campechiana (assembly GCA_036873735.1). Taxonomy (NCBI): domain Eukaryota; kingdom Viridiplantae; phylum Streptophyta; class Magnoliopsida; order Ericales; family Sapotaceae; genus Pouteria; species Pouteria campechiana. The sequence goes on from JAYJMB010016283.1 coordinate 17,033, forward strand.
TTGCACGCTTGAGCACCTTGATTTTGATTCAGAAACGGGTTGATCTGAAAAGACGGGGAAAATGGAACCTAGGAAGGTAATGCTAAAAAAATAGAGCAGACCCAGGCGCCAGGCATCAAATGAACATTTGTTCTGCCCCATGCTCCTTTACGTTCTTGAAATGCACATACATAGCACAGAGGCTGACTTTTCCTCTCTCTAATTTCGATTGACATTTATCTTTGAACTTGCTACCTGGGCATTTGGTTGAGAAATGGATAAGAAAATTCACTGTGGGGACTGAAATTTAATCAGAGATTTTGAGGGACGATAAGCAGGTCAATCAATAATCGTGGCAACGAATCCAGATTGCAGACCACAAACTCCGGTAATATACTTAACCAGCTAATGGTCAACCCAACACTAACTAGGCGTTAGTTGGGCCTGAAGGCTGGTTGATCTTCCGAATGATCCAACCCATTGCCACACCTGATCATGTCCAAATTATCCCACCAACTATTAGAACAAAAAAATTATGCCCCGTTTATGACATAACGCTATTAAAATCTTCCTTGTACTAAGGATAAGATTAGATTGTGTAGATCCAAATGCAAGTAGAAAATGTTGTGAAAAATGTCATTTGTCATGCAAATGTTGGAATTATAGGTGTTGTACTAGTCTCTTTTGCTGATCACTGTGCCACCCCAAGTGGCAGAATCTTTATCTAGAATGACGCTTGGAATGTGACGGATACGATGGATGCCATGGACGATCGTGAAAATGTCAAATAAATAAGATTGAAAATATGGGCCGATGATCGGTTTATCTACGATATATTTGATATAATTTCCAAATCATTGGCCACTCAGAACGAAAAATCTCTTATTGAATGGTTTAGAAATAAAAGCATTCAACCTTGCCAGTTGAACATTATTCATTTTGATTGGGAAATTAATTATTTTATTTTATAATTAAGAGGACTAAATCATGTATTGTGTGCAAATTTTTTCTTCGTTGTGCATCAACTCATATATTTCGCCTGAATATCAAAAGCGATCTTCGCCAAAAATACCAGTCCATATCTCTGTGACAATATCTCCTACCTTTTATATTTTAGCTGATCTATAATAGTCTGCACACGCGCTTGTTAAGCTTTTGCTCTCCTGAGAGCAGCAAGATGTGTCTTGGGCAAACGGCTAGCAATCGTCCACTATGGGCTCTGTTCCATTAGAGCATGGTTTTTCATTCACATGAAAGAGGGCAATTATTCATATAGCTAGCTCCACTTTTTGAGTTAAATTTTGACTTGTTCTTTTTATCAGTGACAGAATGTTGGATAACTTGAAATCACATGCCTTTGGTTTATATAAGGAGTGGTTTAGATCATACCGAGAATGGTTCAAGATTAGTAAACCATCCAATGTATTGATTAGCTAGTAATGGAGTATACTTAATTAGTATTTTAATGGACCATATAAACAATTTGGTTGGACCATTCAAATTAAAAATGCCTTAATTTACCCAAAATCCTTGCTTAAACTTAATGGTATGATAGAGCCAAAGCCCCACCACGCCACCATGGTTCCGTTATGCTAAGAGGTGCCACATCACGCCATCATGGCTCAACCATACTAGTAGGTGCCCTACCACACCAGCATAACTTTACTATACCAGTAGGTGCCCTACCATGCCACCATGACTCTAACATGATGAGGACGTGCCCTACCATGCCACCTTAACTCCACCATACAAAGAGGTATTCTACCATGCTAAGAGGTGTCCTACCATGCTACCGTGACTTTACCATCCCAGGAGGTGCACCACCATGGCTCCACTATGCCAGGAGGCGCCCCACCATGCAATCACTACTCTACCATGTTAGTAGGTACCCCACTACATCACCATAGCTTTACCATGCCAAGGAGTACTATGCCTCATTGGGGCTCCATTATGCTAGTAGATGCCCCACCATGCCACCATGACTCCACCATGCTAAGTGGGTGGCCCACCATGCCACCATAGCTCCACCATATCAAGGAAGTGCCCCACCATGCTACCTTAGCTCCACGATGCCGAGAGATGTTCTACCAATACCAGAAGGTACCCCACCACGCCATCATGATTCTAACATGCCAGGAGGTGCCCTATCATGCCAAGAGGTGCCCCACCACCCTACCATGGCTCCACCATGCCAGTAGGTATTCCACCATGCTACCATGGCTCTACCATGCCAAGGAGTACTCTATCATGCTACCAGGGCTCCACCATGCCAAGGGGTGTCCGATCATGCCAGGGTGTCCCACCACGCCAAGGGGGTGGGCTCCATCACGCCAATAAGGCTTCGCTACACCACTAGGCAGGCTTCACCACGCCAACTGTGCTCAGCAATGCTAGGCTATGCCATGCTACTAAAGCTCTGTCATGCCATTAGGCAGGCTCTACGACGCCAGCCGTGCTCCGCAACACCAGGCTCTGCCATGCCACTAAGGTCCCGCCCCGCCACCAGGCAGGCTCCACTATGCCAGCTATACTCTACAACACCAAGCTTCACTACATCAATTGCATTCCAATGGCTATAAAAGGCTCGATTTTTTAGGTGATCAAGGGAGAGATATCTTCTTTGAGAGGGCATCACCTTCTTCTTCTTGGGGGCTAGACTCTGCCAAAGCATTCTTCTTCTTTAGGAAAGACTCTACTTAGGTGTTTTCATTTTCTTCTTTGTAGACAGATTATATTCTTTCCTCTCTTTGGAGCTTTTTCCCCTTTCACAAAGGAACTTGGAACTTATCTTCTTTTATTTTGAAGCAAGTGCCTCGTTGTTCTAAGACAACCCCCATGGCCATCTAATTAGGCCTTGGAGAAACTCGACTATAGTGCATAATAGTTTCTTTTGCTTATGATGTAGTGAGTTTACTACTCCAAGGCAATCATTAGAGCTCCGTACGAGCTTGAATAAGAAGCTATCATAAAATCCATCTCTTTGGGTTTCATATTTCTACAAATATTAATAAAAATTAAAAAAATACACTCAATTGATGAGTTCTATGTCAAAATATTGAACAAGAGGAGCCTCCATTAATGGTAGACTCTTGACTTGAGCAAAAATAGGGAAAATGACCATTTTTGATAAACTTTATAAATTTACTATTCTCTTGATCATAAGACCAAATTACCCATTGGTGGAGTTGAAATCTAAGTGGGCCCCATGCAAAAGTGGCCTCCATGAATCATGGAGATGATGACATGGGCCCCAACTATCATTTTATATTGTCCAAATAAAAACTTAGGGATAAATACTAATGGTAATAGTGATTAGGCTTAATTTCAGCTAATTAAGTAAATCCTCATTGTCCAAGTTGTTAAACCCTTCAAATCCATACAAATTCATCACTTATAACTTAGAGCTATGATCTCTCACATGTTAAATAATAGAGATCACCCACTTTTGGTTTTCTACAGGATGTTGGAAAACACCACCTATCTAATCACTTAATAGCCTAAGTCTAGGATTGAGTCACTAAGTCATTACTCATATAAAGTCACCAATTCATGATTCACTAAGTTAAACCTTAGCAAACACCACTCATCAAATCATTCAATAGCCTAAGTTTAAGACCGGGTCATTGAGTTATGACTCATCGAGTCAAATCTTAGCGAATACCATTTCAATCAGCTAAATCTATTCATCCTAGTCTCACTTTTTCTAAGCTTATCATAGGTAATTGAGAGCAATGTTTAGAAAATTGGATCGGATCGGCCAGTTTGATTGGTCGCACTAGCGACCAGACCTGGCACCGGTTCGGTTATAGTTGGCCAATGGTCCTCTCAAAAAATTGCTCCAATCGATCGATTCCACTGGAAACTGACATTTTAAAGAATTGGGTGTCTAGCTTTAAAAAAATGTAAAAAAAAGCAAAAGGGGCACGTGGATGCCCGCGCCCGCACGAAACCAAAACCCCCTCTCTTCTCTCTACTAGGGCATTTGCATTTTGAATCGATTTTCACCCTTCTCTCCCTCGTCCCCTTCACTATTGGCAATTCTCCTCCTGCTTCTGCCGTTGCTGAGTTGTTGTCGTAGACTACCTCAGGTACCTTATTCAACATGAAGGAGCACATGTTGATCTCCATCTTCGCCAATGCTGGCTACACCTTCAGCAATAAATTGACATATGTGGTGGGGATTGTGAATACCATAAAAGCCTTTTACAAGCGGAACATCTCTTTCCACACTGGTTAAATTCTCATCATCACAATGTAGGTAAGCAGATTTTCTTTCTTCCTTTTTTTTCACATTTTCACTAGCAGTGTTGGTCTCTGCTAATAAGTGCTAACTTGAGCTAGGACGATAAAAGAGAAATAATTTCGAAAATGCTCTAATATCGTATTGAATTGCATGCGAATCATACCAACTTGATTTCTTTTTTGTGGTTTGGAGTCTTTGGACTTCGGATCAGTGTTTGGACGGCCCTGAAAAAATATCATGGCTTCGATTAAAATAGTGTTATTTTTATTAGAAAACTTTATGGTAAGAATAAAAAATTAATATTTCAATTCTTTTAAATAAGAGAATTTTATGATAAATTAAGATAAATATAAATATACATTTAAGATGAAAATGCTAATCGAAATATATAACAGACCACTACATGCAAACTTTTATCAGTACATTCATATTTCATTTCAAATGCATGATGAATTTTTAGGTAATATATATTTTTAAAAATTAAATAAGTAAAATAAATACTGCATCATAATTATATCATGTTGACTTCACCGATCCAAACCGGTTTGCTCCATCGGTTGAACTAGAATGGGACACTGAAATAGTTCAACCTGTGGTCCAATTTTCTAAACATTGATTGAGAAAGCTGAGCTAAACCCAGTTTACCTGATTCCACTCTTCCTAAAGTTCTCATGGGTAATTAAGAGAGTTGAGCTAAAACCAGTCATCCTAGTCCCACTCTTTCTAAGCTTCTTATGGGTAAATGAGAGAGATGAGCTAAACCTAATCTAACTGGCTCACGCTTTCTAAGCTTCTCACGGGTAATGTGAGAGAGCTGAGACAAACCTAGGTCACCTATTTTCTTCTTGATCTGTTTTAGGTCTAAATACAATAGAGATCACTTGGTCTTGAGTCCTTCTGGGATATACTAATTGGGTCACAAATCAACTATTGTCTCTATAGTTTTTTACAGTCTAAATAGCAAAAATTATCTGGTTTTAATTCCATTCAAGATAAACTAATTAGATCAATATACTCATTCTTTAGGTTGACCTAGAGTCTAGCAACTCAGTCTAGAGTCATGTCATCCTCTTCGCCCTTTGGCTTGAGGCGATCCACTAAATTTTAAGCCATCGTAATGTGTTCGGCGATCCCAAAGATAACACACATTTATAAAAGAGAGAATGTGTTTTATTTTTGGGCCTCTAGATACATTATACTTTTTCTTTTAATCAAAGGTTTTCTTCTAATATGAAGATATAATTAGGACTACTTATGATCTGAGTTGTGAATATATAATTTTTTGATGTACACAATAAGTGTAATTAATTGAGGACATTCAAAAAAATAAAAATTATTTGATTCATTCCATCAAATCAATGAAAAATCTCTTTAGTTCCGTTTTTTATGTTCTTCATTTTGTACTTGTTACATAAAATTAGATAAAAAAAATAGATTTTGATGTGCATCAACTGAACTTATATGCATTAATTAAAGTAAACTTTTTATGACTTTTGTAAATTGCCCAGGGATAGAAAAATAAATAAGCCTATTTATTTCAAAGTTTTTACAACCTAGTTAGGAAGTATTCATTCTTCATATTGCTACTTCTTTGGTTAATAATATTTAAGTTAACCAACTATAGTTATAGCCAATGCCTGGTTCACATAGAGGATGGATCTCCCCTTGCCTCTGGTCTCTAGGGATAGAGCATTACAACAAAATGGTTTTTCCAAAACAAATTCTGCATCATCTGGTTGCCATCCTTGCCTTGTTCCTCTAAAAGATCTCACTGATAAAGGAAGCTTTTCCAACCCCCTCTATTGGAAAATTCCAACTCCCAATTTGTGTGATGCTTTGATGTCCACCTTGTGCTATGTTGAATATGTGTCCTCCCTACTTAACTATTGTTGCAAATCCCATGCATTTGAATATTGAATTTGGCCAGTATCCCAAAGGCACTCCCCTTATTGTTAGCTACTAGCTTTTGGAGACATTGTCCTGCAAAAACCATAAATAAAAATATCATCAATATTGGTTCTTGTATGATTAGTAATCCTATGCATCATTGTTATGGGAAAATGTGAGGGATATATATTATTATTCCCTTACCATATGTACAACAATATCTAGTTGAGTTTGATGACCTGCATAGATTGAAATAGGGTTAATGGCAGCACCAAGGGCCACTACATTGGTTGTCCGAACAAAGCCCAGGCATCTAACATCGTAGTAGCCACTTTGCTCTCCACCATCCTCTTATGCCTGCATCACATTCAAATTCACTTGTAAATATAACAACAATGATTTCACAAAAATTTTCATGAAGATATAATCATACTATTTTGGTTATTTTTTTGTAATCCTCATGGTTTGATTACATCTGGAATGGGTAGGCATGCATAATCAACCAAAATGGTATCAATGAGTTGGCAAGTTTGGAGGAATCAATGACCTTGGCATTCTAAAAGTGAGTCCTTAACTCTATAATATCAAAGCATGAATGAATGGTGGGAATTATTCTCCTAAGAAGGTAAATAAAAAGAACATTTGAAAGATGTTGCATTTGCATCAGAAAGGTTAATATATGATAGATTGTCACTTGCAATGAAAATAAGATAATTGTAGAAATTAACATGGACTAGAAGTTCTAACTCCACCATTTCTTCAATCATGTTTTAGGAATCAAATAGGAATATTGGTCAGTTGGGGTAGATCAATTAAATCTAATTCATGTACCTAGACCTTGAAACGAGGTTTCTTACCATTGAAAGATTGGAAGACCTAATTGCAAATGCCCTTAGTTCTAAAAGTGGAAAAAAGAAGAAAATCTAACACATCTAATGATCTGAAAGCTCTAGCAACTATTAAAAAATGTTTTAATTTAGGAACCTTGGATCACATGGAATACTTAGAATTTGGTATCCCTGTTGTTTGCTGGTTTTGAAAATTGGATAGCTCAACAACTTTGGCTCACAAGCAGCATAGGTAGCAATCAACTATTTCACAATATCGTGCATGTATTTCTTTGTATAGTAATCCAAGGACAATACTAGTTAATATTTTTTAGCTATAATAACTTAGTAATTCTTAAAAAAAGGAAGTTTCTTGGAAGAACAAAGAATTTGATACTTAAGTTGTTGGGTGTCAAATATATCTTTGATCTCACATCACCTAGGTCAAGTGACATGCATTGGTAGATAAGTCTCATGCAATCTCCTAACTTGCAAGACGTGTTTTAGAAAACTATGCAGGCACAGTTGATCTACGATTAAAGCAGACAGTATCTTGTGGGGGTGGCTTTGGGAATGCTAGTAAAAAGTAGGGAATAAATCTTACTTACGGAAGTTGGAAGGATCGATCAACTAAATTGCCTCTCAAGTTTTCTTCTCTTTTTCGCTAGTTAGGTGTGAAATCACGGATGGAAAACACAGACTAATCACAATACTAAAAGCCTCTTCTTTGAGAATAACTGTGATTTCCCTTTGTTTATTTTTCTCTATTTTCTAAACCATCTTAGTTCCTTATATATAAAGTGAGGAAGGAAAACGGATGAATAGGAGAGTGTTTCCCAAAAAAAAAAAAAAATGTACAACGATTACCAATGGAACATCACCCCATGTCGACCCACGATCGATTTCCAAAATCATAATAGGCGTAATATCCAATATCTCCTACTCATGCATGGTGGGCTTTGGAATCTTTCATAGAAATAAAATCTGAACATTCTTTATCTAAAAAATAGTCATACAGCCAAATAGGTAATGCAACTTTACCTACACTTGGGAGCTCGGAGCTATACACCTTTTAGGGATATATAGTAGTTATAACCCTAAAATAACTCGCCATGCCTCAAACTCATTTTTTCACATCAGTCCAAGTATACCTAATCCCTCAAGGGCTACACTTGACTATGTGCATTTCCTTATCATGTAATCACAATTAATTAAGCTCTTACAGAGCCACATAATTGGTTGACTAGTGAATACATGCAAAAAGATGTACGATAAAATAGACATCCTTTCTCACATATACCTTTCAACCATAAACTAATTATTTTCCTAGACATGTCTTATATAATTAAATCATATATGATCGTAGAAAATATGCTAAGATAGCAAATATTAGACTATAACCTCAAGTTATAGTTGAAAGTTACATAGGGCATGCTTTCAGATTCATATTATCTAAAGGACTTGCATAGTGAGGAAATAGGGATTTGCACACCCAACTCACTTCCTTTCTTGGCCACATTACACACATGGTATGAAGCACATGTTACGGTGGAGTAACTCCCTCTGATGGAGTATATGCCTTAACTCTACAACATTGTATAGATCTTAGTTCAGCCACTATTTAGCGCCTAATTCGAGTTCTCTAAGTACTCACTTTTCAAACGTCACCAAGATCTCACATCTGGCTTTTCACAGGTTATATGGAATGTGGGATTCTCATTTCAGCTATTATGACCTCATCTTGATTTCATATTAAGGAGACTTAATTTAAGCTCTATGTTCACGTAGAACATTCTATGTTTGCATAGAAAATTTTTCTGCTTAAATAGTCTCATCTTTGTTCATTCATTTAATGCCAGAGGTGATTGTCCATGTAAGAGGATCGATCTCAACCTGTTTGACATACTTTTAATCAGTGTATGCTATTATGCTAGTCTGCTTAAGGAAGATAAATAACAAATATTCATTGATAAGTGATCCATTATAATCTACATAAGAGATCTTACATGAAATAAAAATATATCTCTAGGAATTAGTTTTATAAACAAATCAGCCACCATTTGATGAGTAGATATATAATTTGGAATCACTTCTTTCTAGCTACAATGTTTCTAACAAAATGATACTTGATGTCAATGTTCTTTATTCTATAATGATATTTAGGATCTTTCATATATGCAATAGCTGTTTAGCTATCACACTTGATAGATATAGACTTAGATGTATCTTTAATTATCCCAAAATGTTGCAGAAAATGTCTCAATAAGATTGCTTCTTGCACTGTAGCTAAACATGCCAAAAATTCAATTTCCATTATGGACAGTACTACACAGGTCTGCTTCTTGCTGCCCCATGAGATGACACCATTGTTCAGCAAGTATGCATAACCTGAAGCAATTTGTGCTCATCTAAGTCTTTACCCTAGTTAGCATCTGTATAACCTTCTAGGCGCAAATCACATCCTTGATAGTATACAGAATAATCTGCAGTGCCTCTAAGATATCTCAAAATCCTCTTGACAGTCTTCCAATGAGCACATCCAAGATTCGATTGATATTGACTAGCTAAACCCACGATATAACAAATATCAGGGCAAATACACATCTCTTCCAACGACACTTGCATAGGGGACATTTCTCATATCTTCTCTTTCCATGAGAATCTGACACATTTTAAGGCTCAAACCTTCGCATTTTGCTATATGATTATCAATGGGTTTATAGCTTTGCATATGAAATTGTTCAAGAATTTAATTAATATATGGTTCTTGAGAAAGGCTAAGTAATTTCTTTGAACAATTCCTATGAATTTTCACTTTGAGAATAAATGCTGCTTCACCCAGATCCTTCATCTTAAAATTGGAGGATAGTCCTTCTTTAATGGTAATAATAAATCTTATGTCATTTTCTATAAGAAGGATGTCATCCACATATAAAGATAGAATTACAAACTCATCATTGGACCGTTTAATATAAACATAGTGGTCTTCATCAATCATCGTAAACCCATAAGAAATTATGGCTTAATAAAATCTTAGATATCACTGTTTGGATGACTATTTAAGACAATAGATAAATTGCTGGAGCTTGTAAACTTTATGCTCCTAGCCTTCTTCTATAAAACCTACTAGTTGCTCTATATAAATTTCTTCATCCACTTCTCCATTGAGAAATGTCATTTTAAGTCCATCTGATATAATTCCCAGTGTAAATGTGCAATGATTGCAAAAATGAGATGAATCGAGGTAAACCTCATAATTGGAGAAAAGATTTCCTCATATTCTATACCCTCCTATTGGGTATAATCTTTTTCCATTAAGCGAGCCTTGCGTCTTTCAATGGATCCATTTACTTTGTGTTTAATTTTGAGAATCCATTTGTTTCTAATCGCTTTACACTCAGATTGAAGATCAACCAAGTTTTAGACTCAATTTATCCTTATAGGCTCCATTTCTTCTTCCATTGTTCTTCTTCATTCTTCCTTAGCTAGGCATGAGAGAGTCTCCATCACCGAGTTGGGCTCATTATTATCTTTTAGAGTAACAATTAAAGTTTTTCCCTCAATTTCAAAATGATAACGTAAGATACTTTTATGACTACTCCTAGGAGGTTGATGTTCTTGAGGTGTATCACTCCGACTTGGTTTAATAGGTTAAGGCAATTCTTCTTGATATTCATTCAAATGATTAGAAGTGCCACTACCTTTAGGATTTTCAATTTCATAGAAAGGAATTTCCTTTTCAACCTCACCCCTGCTAGGAAAATGAACCCCTAACAATGTGATATCACGTGATTCCAATGCGGTTATACTACTATCTTCTTGTCCACCAATGAATACATACCTTTTGGAGTGTTTAGAGTATATTATAAAGATACATTTCTTCCCTCTTGGTCCCAATTTTTCATATTTATGAGAGAGATTATGGACATAAGCAGCTAACTACAAGGTCGTAAATTACTTAGATTATGTTTTCTTCTTATCCACAATTCATAAGGTGTGGAAGTAACTGAGTTGGAGGGCACACAGTTAAGTACATGTGCATCAGTCAACAATGCATCTCCCCTAAAATGAGATGGGTAGATTTTCTTGCGCCATCATTGACCTAATCATATCTAACAGAGTCCTATTCCTTCTCTCTACAATACCATTTTGTTGCAGAATTTCAGAAATTTTTAGTTGTTTGACGATATCCTTTCATTACAAAAATCTTTGAGCCGCTTAGACAAATAAATACTCACGTCTATGGTCAGTTTTCAAAGCTTTGATTGTAGAGTTCAATTGATTCCCAACCATACTCGTATAATGTCTAAAACACTAATGCTTCTGACTTACGGGAGATCAAGAAAACATAACCAAATTGCATATAATCATTTATAAATATAATAAAATATGAGATATCATGCCTTGACTTCACATTCATTGGACCATAAATGTCAAAATAGATCAGTTACAATGAAAACTCTGCTCTGGTTGCTTTGCCAAATGGTTTCCTTGTTGCTTTTTCAGCCATATAATGCTCATAGATGAGTAAGTCAAATTTAGCAAGATGGCCTAATAGATCTTCTCTTGCTGATTTATTCAATCTTTCTTGTCCAATATAGCCTAATCTAGTGTGTCACATATTTGCATCTAGATTTGCTTTACTAGATGAAATAATTAAAAAAAACAACCATCATGTAATATGAATTTATCATGATTAATATCAAATATCCTAAAACCATTAGAAATAAAACCAGTGCCATAATCATTGTTCCATGAAAATGACCTAGTTTATCACAATTGTAACATTTCAACTTGGCTTTATCCTTTTTTCTTCCATGCTTTCCATGTTTGCGCTGACCCTTCTTAATCTCTTGGGAGTTCTTTTGATTTTCACTTCCTTTTTTTCAAAACCACTGGATTCTCTTGCACTTGAATCCTGAAGCTCTGCACCAGCTGGAATCAGTCACATAGGCCTTTTTGGAGGATTGTGAAGCCTCAAGGCGCTCATCTTCCAGTTCAAAATGATTTGCAAATTCATCAAATGTCGTGATATTCTAATTATGAATCATATTGACTTTCATGTGTTCTTAACTACCATGAAGGAATCTTGTCATAACTTGTACCTATTGTTCATCCATAAGGGCATGTCATTTATATTTAAACTCTCTTATCATGTTTAACATCTCCCTAAGATGCTATCTCATAGTATGATTTTGTCGCTTTTTGTAGGTGTCAAACTTAGTAGTGAGTCTTCTCACCTTAGTAGTAGAGGTATCGCCATTCATTTTTTTTAAGGCTATCCACATAGCTTGAGTAGTTGAATACTCATTAAACTCACTCATGAGATCATCTTGTATATTGCTTAGCAATGTAATGCAAGCAATGCTATTCTTTTTTTTCCAGGCTACAAAAGCCTCATGATCTTTTCTATATTGAGTAATATTCCCATTCTCAGGTTCATTCATGATGTTGGTTAATGTTTCTAATACTTCTTATTCTTCAAGAATATACTAAACCTTACAATGCCAGATATCAAAGTTATCACCATTTAGTTTTTCGCCTTTGTTCAAGTTAGCAACAATTATTTTGGATGGCATGGTTGATATCAAGTTTACTACAAGTGACATACACATAATTATTACTAGCATTCTGTAGTGTACATTAGTGATTTTGCTGTAGAAGATAGACTAAACTAATGATAATATGACATAAGGAATGAAATTAAAAGTTCGCTATTCTTCCAATCATCTTTTGTGTTACAAATGTTGAATCATCATTGGTTTAGTTCAATTGTGCAAAATCTTAAATCTAAATGAGAATTTATTTGAATTCTACTAACTTAAGACTCCCACTCAAACAAATCATCTTATTATTTAAAAAAAAGAACTAGATTACTTTAAGCTTACAAGAGATTTATATTTGGGTATTACATAGTCTTTTTTCAGGTTTAAAATCAAAAGTGAGTTATTTCTAACTAAAAAATTTAGTTGCTACTCAACCTAGCCAGAAACCTCATTTGCCCGTGCTGGACTTCATAAAATTAGCCATGCGAAGATTGGGACAAATTGATATGACTGTGCATTGCCTTCTCTCTATCATTGTTTAGTGTTCCTCTATCAACTCAAGCTTATATCTTATATTCCAAACATTTGGATCATTTTTGTGGTGACTTAAAGCTAGCTTCTCTCTTTCCCAAGATTCTAATAGGGTCTATAAGAGCACAAGCATGTTATTTGGGGCTTACATGAAAGCCTTTGCCATATACATAAAAACGTTATATGATCATACATATTATGCTTTGCATTCATCTTATAATTCATGAAGTCGGATATTGTATTCATAGGGATCTTCAAGAGTTCCTTATTTATAATGATTACATATAACACAAATGAAGGTACACATTATTAATAAGGAAAAAATATGTTATATATTCAAAAATATATAAGGAGACCTGTAACACAAAATCTAATCCTTCCATCAGACTGAAAGCATCCGAAAACATAGAAAATGATTATTTATTTATCCAAATCAGAGTTCATGGTTGAAAAATACATTAAAATAATTTAGATGAATTTGGCGGCACCACATGTTGCTAATGTGGGTCTAGGCGCATGGCCACTTGTGTTGGGCCAACGCTTATGCCTAGGTGCTGGATGCTTGCTTGGGCTCTGTTGGTTTGGGTTGTCTACTTTGAGCGCTGGGCTCATTCGATGGCCCTGACTAGCATTAGCCTAGATGCAGTCATGTCAAAGTGCAGTCATGTCAAAGGAAAAAAATAAGAAAAATAGCAGCCTAAAATAAAAAACAAACAACAGAGTCTTTCATGATAAAAAATCCAAAAAACCCATTTGTGTTGTAGATTGAAAGAAAACCGAGTAGCAAATTACCCTATGCTCTGATACCAATGTTAATTAAAAATAGGGAATAAATCTTATTTACAGAAGCTGGAAGGATTGATCAACAAAATCACCTCTCAAGCTTTCTTTTCTTTCTAGCTAATTGGGTGGGAAATTACAAATGAAAAATACACACTAATCACAATGCTAAATGCCTCTACTTTGAGAATAACTTTGATTTCCCTTTTTTTGTTTCTTCTTTATTTTCTAACCCATATTTGTTCCCTATATATAAAGCCAAGAAGGAAAATGGATAAAAAGGAGAGCATTTCAAAAAAAAAAAAGCACAACAATTACCAGTAAAACATCGCCCCCACGTCGCCCCATGTCTCCCATGATTAGTTTCCAAAACTGTCATGGGCATTATGTCCAACAAGAGTAATGGTGGAAAGTTAGTTAAAGAAGCTCAAACCACAAATGAAACAAACAATGACATAAACAGCCAACCAAATGTAACACCCCGCTTTTAGGACACTACTTAATTACAATTCAAGGGAAACCTCAAGCAAAGTCTCCCTTAAAATTTTAGGTTCCATACTTGTATAATCATTTTCACTCCATACCATTCATCCTTAACCAATATCATTCACAACATATTACATTCACCATTGCCTAGGATCATAAGTTGCATTGTGATGGCAATAAAAAATATAAATTATATACCTACATTCCACTATTTGATATGCCAATACAATTATCATATACAAGACTTATGATATACCAGGTTTCAATTCTTTACAATTTATACACATTACATCAATGTTCCAAAAATTTAGGGAATTGAATATCTGAATTCCACAACTTGTCATGGTATTATAGGCTATCTCAATTATGAGCTCCAACCCCATGTTGTGCTCCTTCTTTTGACCTGTTAAATAAAAATCATAAATAACACAGTGTGAGTCCTGGTGACTAGCCTTATCCTCCTGGCATTCTCATGATTAGCCTTATCATCAAGACATTCTCATTTACATACATTTTTAATTCTCATACCATGACTATGGCATGACTCCTCATGCATACCTATGCATTATTGGTTAATTTTGTTTCATATATATATATATATATTTATTTTGTTTCGTAGGATTTACTAAATGTAATTACCATCTTTTTCCCTCTTCAATGCATGATTGGTTTATCTTTGTAACCCAGGCTACGAATGTTGATTGATCCATGACAGCAAGATTGTTAATTTCTATGGTACCTTCATTACAACATAGGGATATCAGGTTCACCATTTATATCTACTAGGGGGATCATATATAATAGTTACTAGGCCACACTGCCCAATATGGCTTTCATGCTCATCTATGCCACCAGGCATATATGCACCCATGGGTATCATATCACATCCATGCGTATGCATGTCATTAAGTCAAGGCATGTTATATTCATATTAGTTCATACCATACTTGTGCCCCCAGGGCACTATCATGGCCATGTTTATGTTATCCTAGCATTGTCATGTCATATTCTGTCTCAACTGCCTAAGCATGGCTATAGTCATATGAGGTTGGTGCCACCTAAGCACGACTATATCATATTATGTCGGTGTCACCCAGGCATGACCATATAATATAATGTTTAGGCTATCTGGGCATATCATGCTCATATCTCGACGATATTATGTCATCATCAAATATCTATACCACCAGGGCATCTACTTGTTCAAGTCATGTTCATGCCATCTTGACATTGTTATAGTCATATAATGTCTGTGCCACCCAGACATGGTCATGGTTACATCGTGTCTGTGCCATCCAGGCACTATTATAGTCATAGAATATCTATGCCACCTAGACATGGTTATAGTTACATCATATCTATGTCATCCAAGCATTATCATCATATTCATTTAAAATCTATGCCATCTAGGCAATGTTATATGCATTTGATATTCATGCCACCTAGACACTATCATATCGATTCACAAACATCGATATCATTTTTATGTCCTCTTGTCCTCGTTTCTCTTTCTTTAAACTTCCAAGAATTACCACAATTAGACCACCTCAATGCTTTTTTCAAAAACGCCCCAAAATCACATAGGCAAAATTTCCATTGGCCACTGCGGCACTAATCAATCCTTGACATATTATCACATATCACGTACCTTAATCATGTCATTTCACTACTCTTGATAAGATGCCACGAATGCCCATAGAAACAACCATACACATACACCGCATCATAGTTCATTCACTTCTCAATTAACCACATAACCTAGTGAAACACATATGACGAATCAATTTTCCAATGTAAACATGTGGAAGAGACTTATCATTTCAAATCAAATTTTCAAACAACACGTGGACTTGCCATGACATACCATAGTCAATCAAACAAATCAAACATGTATAACAACTCAGGTTCCACATAACCACATGGGAATAATGATTCCATAACAAACCAATTGAACAAACATAACTGAATTTGATTTCCGAAACTCATTTATGAAAAATTCCTAGTTTCATCATTCCAAATTAAGACACAAGGTAGCAAACAACATTCAAAAGTGGGGCCCAGATAGAAACTCATGGGATACACACTATCCCCACCCAATTTCACATCCATGCATTTCATAGAAGAACCTACTTACCTCTATAGAGTCAATTATACTCTTTGCTCTCCAAATCCATAACTCAATTTAAGCTAAGGTCCAAGGAGTCCTATACACATAACATGTATTTCATTTGAGATTCACATAGTCAATCTCATACATTGGGAGGAATTCATCTAATCCTCATTAGAATACCTCCCTCATTTCCCTACATGTATAGTTCCCTTTTTGAGCATAATACAATACCCCAACTAATGCCTGATTAACAAATGATTGAGACCATGGTAAAACCACACAAATAAACATTCCCTTCCATAGAGTCATTTCACCAAACACATAATGGGCATCATTCAATTTTCTCAATTCCTAGTAAGCTACAATAGCTAAAATTTACTTCTAACATCACATTATCATGATTCTAAATGATTAACATCAAGTTGATCTTGCTAAATAACTTATCATGTCTTAAAATTCATAAATTCTCTTTCCGACCATTTATTCACAACATATACTACTCTAGGGTCAAGACATGATTATCAAGTCCATGGACAACTATTCGTATGGGTTCCTTATAGAAAAAGCCCACCATTAACATCACAATTGAGCCTTCTAATTGGTTTCACATGAAAATACTCAAAATCATTCAAATCCAAACCCTAACCCCATGAATATTGCAGAACACACCCCAATTAAAGAAAAAAGTAAAAATCAACTTAGGATAAATGCTTACTGCTATGAATCTAGTTTTGATCTTCAATCTTTTCCCCTAGGTACAACCAAAAGATTTTTGGGTGGGAATTTTCAAATTTTCCTGCTTCCTTTCTCTTTCAAACAAGTGGATTTTTGCTTAGGATTACAATAGTCCCTTCCACAACAATTTTCCCCACCAGTTAATGATTAAAATGGGTGAAATTTTGGGTTGTAGCAAGCATGGGACATGGGAGTTGGAGCGGAAAAAAATGGGGTTGAAATTGGGCTTGTGGAGCATTTAAGCTAGCCCCGCTCTCAGTGCTCTAGCCGTGCATGCTGAACCATGCACTTGAAACCTCTTTGCAACCATTTCTTGCACCCTTATTGCAAATATTCCTATAAAGTAACCATGATCTATATGTTCCTAATCATCACTTTTACATTTGTATTCATTTACATATGTAATTCTTTTATAATTTCAATAGATTCATATATGAAATTTTCCAAGGACTTACATTTCAGAAAATTCCCTTATCTCGAAATTCTGGGGCATCACACATAAAAAGGATCATCTGAATAAGGAAGGAGTAAGTCTATTTTTTAAAAATAAAATAAAACTTTGTTGCTTGTATATACTTTTATTGAACTCTCCTTAGTCAATTATTCAACAAATATTAACCCATTGCATAGCAAAGAGATGCAAGCTAATGAATTAGTTGAAGTTCCTTAGTTTCACACATGAAATTATTGAAACAGCAAAACCCATGACATGCTTGTAAAACCATTATGATACGACCCCATAATTAATTATTGTGAAAAGCTAAAATTGAACCATTATTCAACCATGTCATGTTTCTATAATTATATTGCTAACTCAATTTAAAAAAGGGAAAAGAACAGACTATTCATAAGACCTTAAATTAGCTAGTGTTCTAGGTGACACTAAAATAAAAATACACAAATGCAACCATTTATATGCAACCATTTCTTTTGGTTGCACATACTATTAAATGCAGTCGACATTGGCTGCATTCAATATTATATGCAACCATTTTTGGTCGGTTGCATATAATATTATATGCAGTCAATGTTAATAGCAACTAATCTTATGCATAGCCAATGTTGGCTACATATAATATTATGCATAGTTAACATTGGTTGTATATAATATTTTTTATTTTTAAAAAATAATAAATAAATTGTACATGCTTTGACATATAATGGTATAATAACCCACATATGTAGAAATGACATTTAACTTATATATATATATATGATTTTCTTTCATCTATTAAAGTAAATCACACTTAAGAACAATTCACAACTCACATACGCCCAATTAAGATACATAACATAATATATAGAGCAAAATTTTTAAGTATCTATTATTTATAAAAATTTAATTTAAATAATCTATTATTTATAAAAATTTAATTTAAATAACTCAAATAAAAATTTTATAATAGCATGATGTAGATGATTTGTAATTTAAATCCAACTTTATATGTAGCCAATATTGATTGCATATAAACATTATATGCAACCAACGTTGGTTGCATATACTATTATATCTAGCCATTTTGTGTTAGTTGTATATAAACATTATATGCAACCAAAGTCGAATGCATATACTATTATATGTAGCCATTTTGTCTCGGTTGCATATAATATTACATATTTTTAAAAAATAAAATAATTTCCATACACTTAAACATAAATTAAAAATAACCCATATTGTAGAAATAACATTTAACTTATATATATATGATTTCCTTCATCTATTAAAGTAAACAACACCTAAGAATAATTACACAACTCAAATACATCTAATTAATATAAATGGCATAATATATTTTTTGTAAAAATGATAATTTTTTAAAGTATCTATTATGTTATAAAATTAAAATTTAAATAACTTAAATAAAATTTATATGCATAACATGATGTAGATGATTTGCAATTTAAATCCAACATTATATTCAGCTAATGTTGGTGTCATATAATGTTCCATATTTTTAAAAAATATGAAATAATTGTCACAACCTTCGATATGAATTAAAATAACTCACATATGTAGAAATGATATTTAACTTATATATATAAATGATTTTCCTTCATTTATTAAAGTAAATAATATTCAAGAATAATTACACAACTCACATATGCCTAATTAATATAAATGGCATAATATAATTTTTTGTTAAAATGATAATTTTTAAAATATCTATTATGTTATAAAATTCATATTAAATAACTGAAATAACATTTATATGCATAGCATGATGCAGATGATTTACAATTTAAATGTAACTTTATATGCAGCCGTTCTGCTGCATATAATATTCCGTATTTTTTAAAAATATAAAATAATTATCATACCCTTCGACATAAATTAAAAATAACCTGCATATAAAGAAATAATATTTAACTTATATACATATTATATATATATACATATATGGGTTATGCTTCAAAACAATCGGCTGCCAGCATCATAGGAAGCAATTGCGACATCTCACAATTAATTTCAGTTGTCCATGGTCTGCGCACTTGTCCCAAGCGAAATGGTGTCCCATGTGAAAAACTTCAGTCTTCCTCCATCCCATGCAAAATAAGAAAAGAGGGGAGCTTCCTCGAATTCAAGGTGATCTTCATTGATTTCAGCCCAGAGCTTCATGGGTTTCGGAATTTTAAAATATTAACTTCAGAGATTTATTAAGTAACTTCAAACGTTCTAAAGGGCTTGCACTGTTTTGTATATAACTTTTTCATATGAACTTAGAATCATGTGATTCTTAATGCATTGGAAAGATAAATTCTAGATAAACAAATATCATTTTGAACATGATTTCCAAATCATTCGCAAAATATGCCAAAATTGGACCACAACCTGTCCAAAATTTCTGAACATCTGTTAGAATATTTGGATGTGCAGTCAGAAGTTTTTAAGGGCTTGCATTATTTGGATATAACTTCTTCATATGAACTCAGAATTATGTAACTATTGATGCATTAGAAAGACAAATTGTAGATATATAATTATCATGTTGAACATAATTTTCAAATTATCCTTAAAATATGCCAAAATTGGACCACAATCTATCAAAAGTTCCTAGACATCTGTCAGAAATTTTGGATGTGCAATCAAAAGTTCTAAAGGGCTTGTACTGTTTTGATATAACTTTCTTATATAAACTCAGAATCATATGATTATTGATGCATTGTAAATATAAATTCTAGATATATAACTATCATGTTGAACATGATTTTCAAATCATGTTCAAAATATGCCAAAATTGAAACACAATTTGTCAGAAATTTTGGATGTGCAATGAGAAGTTCTAAAGGGATTGCACTATTTTGGATATAACTTCCCCACATGAACTTAGAATCATGTGATTCTTACTGAATTAGAAAGATAAATTCTGCATATATATAATTATCATATTGAACATGATTTCCAAATAATTCTTAAAATATGTCAAAATTGGACCACAATCTATCAGAAGTTTCTGCATATCTGTCAAAAATTTTGGATGTGCAGTTAGAAGTTCTCAAGGGCTTGAATTATTTTGGATATAACTTCTTCATATGAACTCGGAATCATATGATTTTGATGAATTGGAAAGATAAATTCTAAATATACAACTATCATGTTGAGCATAATTTTTAAATCATCCTCAAAATATGCTAAAATTGGACCACAATATGTCAAAAGTTTCTATACATCTATTAGAAATTTTGGATATGTAGTCAGAAGTTCTAAAGGACTTGTACTATTTTGGATATAACTTCCTTATATGAACTTTCCTCATATGAACTTAGAATTATATGATTCTTAATACATTGGAAAGATAAATTCTAAATGTATAACTATCATGTTGAAAATGAAATCATCCTCAAAATATGTAAAAATTGGAGCACGATTATTACAAATTTTCTACACATATGTTAGAAATTTTATATGTGCAGTCAGAAGTTTTAAAGGGCTTGCACTATTTTGGACATAACTCCTCATATGAACTCAGAATCATGTAATTTTTTATAAATTGGAAAGATAAATTCTAGATAAAACATATCATGTTGAATATAATTTTTGAATTATCCTCAAAATATGCTACAATTGGACCACAATTTGTTAGAAGTTTCTACACATCTGTCAGAAATTTTGGATGTGCAAAAAATGGTATCAATTGTGGTCCAAATTTGGCATATTTTGAGAATGATTTGGAAATCATGTTAAACATGACATTTATATATCTCAAAGTTATCTTTCTAAAATATTATGAATCACATGATTATAAGTTTAGATAAGGAAGTTATATCCAAAATAGTGCAAGCCCTTTAGAACTTCTAATACATTAATTCCAGATGTTATCAAAAGGTGTCACTCTGAGCTTAGACAAATCATATAGAGGATGATTCAGAAAAAGTATTCTACATCAAATATGTATTTCTTTAAATTATCTATCCAACAAGATAATAATCACTTGATTTTGAGTTTGGACAAGAAAGATATGGCCAAAAAACTATAACTGTCTCCAAAAGTTTATGTGGCAGGTGGTACCTGGGTGCTCACCATATCGACTATGGGTTTCCAGGGAGACAACTTCTTCCTACACTAGGCATGGGCACTACCGTGGGTGTCCACTTCTATGTGCAGGCGATACGGCAGGCACCCGCTGTATTGTCTGTCACATGAACTTTTGAAGATAGTTATCATTTTTTGGCCATATCTTCCTTGTTCAAACTCAGAATTAGGTGATTTTGGCTTATTAGATAGATAATTTAAAAGGATACAAATTTTATGTTAAAATATGTCTCTAAAAAAGCCTCTATATTCCCCAATAATTTTCTTAAAGTGACTTCTATTAACAGTTTTTACCTTTCAGCCCATTTGAATATGACATAGGGATCATTTGTAGCCAATTTTTGGTATATATTTTGGGAAAAATTAAATTAACCATCATATTCGATATGACTTATTTAGTCAAAATAATGAAAACCATTTCAACCAAAAGTCAATGTTGGCCTCAAAATTCAAAATTAAAAAGAAAATACTTGTTTATTATTTACTAATAGACCTACAAACTTTTGATAAATTTACTTATATACTTTACCATCATTTATATACATTTTAGTTTATTTCTATCATATAAAAATTCATATGGGCAACTAAACTTTTTTTTTTTAAAGATAATATCTTCTAAATTTAAATTTAAATAAGTTTTTAAATAAAAATTTCAGTATTCCTCCGTCGATTGGCAGGCATATTGCTGGCGCTTGCGGTTGACAATTAAAAAAGAAGCCAAAAGCGGGAAAGCAATGAAATAAATTAAAGAGGCAATCTTGCCTGCACTTAGGAAGAGGAAAGTCTCCTCATCAGCACCCTACCATCTTCGACACCATTTTCTAGAACTAATGCTTCTTCTTTCACTCCAGTCTAAAAGAGGAAAGTCCGTCACTCTAGCCCCAAACCAAGGTCTACCCAAGTTCTCAATTTGATTTTCGGATGTCTACCTCCTACTTGCATTCTTTTGAATTCTCAAATTGAAGAAAATGTCATTTTGAATTTCTTTACTTGTGTTTGCTTGTTGTGTTTCTGCTTGAAAGGGAGTGAGTTGGAGCTATAGAATTAATAGCCATGCCCTCTTGATGTTTGTATCATTTCTAGCCATCAAATTTTGTAGGACAAAAATTTAATGGTTATTTTCTCAGAATTTTCAGCCATCTGCAAAAATTTTCTTTTTATTTGCTTTTTTTTGAAATTTCTGATCATGGGTTGGTTTTGCTCTGAATGCAGGAGAGGGAGTCATGAAGAGCGTGAGAGGGTTAGTGGACCTACTATAATTTTCCTTTCCTTGTTGTTGGGAGCAATAGATTGTTCAAAAATAAATCCTTAACATCAAAATGGTTGCAAGTTGTGATTAGGGCAAGAGAACACATCCTCTTGTTAGTAAAGAGTTCTCAAAGGGGCTAGCTGGAAGTCATTCATGACTTAGGAGACTACATTTTGTTGTGTACCATGTGGAAACCTCTGCATATGATGGAAGCTTGAGAGGCAATCCGGGCCATCATGATGGGTATCATTGGATATGCCAAACAGTAATTTAACTTATCTATCTTGGCCTAATACTGGTTTAGGAAAGGTCATGTAGCATGGACTAGAGAGTCAATGGATATGCACTTACCCCTTCTTATTGCAGAATTACAGTTGCATGCATCAACAGGTAGGCCATCCCACAAGATGTTGTCTTATTACTTTCAACATGGGTAGAGTAGATAGAAGGTAACATTTTGGAATGCTTTCCATATATCTAGGGAGGGGAATGATGCAGTTGATGAGCTTGTCAAAGGGACTTTTGGTCTTAAAAACATATGTTACAGTCTATTGTTTTAGTCTGTTTTTGGGTGCAATAGAAATTTTGTGTTCAAAAGAAGCGGGGTACATTGCCTAACATGAAATTTATGGGATAAAAAACATGCATTCATTCACTATAGGACTACAAGCATACACACATAAATGCATCTAGTGATGTATTTTAGTACATTTGTACCAACTTTCTATAGCATCCCTATAGTAAGGATGTTATTTCTGATTCTTATTTGGACTCTTCAAATTTAAGATAAGCATGTCAGGCATCAGAAAATAGTAGGATATTCATTTTAGGGAGATTGATGTGAACCTAACTGTAATATAAAAATGGTTTAGTTTTATTTAGTTTGTGCCCATGGAGTTCATCTCTGATCAATCATCTACTAACTTGGCCATTGCATCTCTGATCAATCATCTGCCAACTTGGCCATTGCTATTTGCACAAACTTTTCACCAAAAACATAACCATTACCCTCTCTTCCTTGCAAGTGGGTGAGGGCTATTGATGAATTCCTCAGTGTAATGCACTCTAGTCCTTTCATGCATAAACAAAGAAAGGTGATGTCTACAATTCTATTCTTCCTAAATAAATAATAGCTTTTGGTTATTTGAGAAACATAGAATGACTAAGATACTCATTATTCTTTTTTTTAATCATGATTTTTTTGATCAAGTATCAAAATATGTGGTTGGATAGTTAGCATTTTCTAGGCTTTTCTAGGGATCTGAATGGTCTATATTTTTTATACAAGCTTCACAAGAGAAAAGATGATGAAAATGGACTAGTGCAAAAACCTAAAGTTTGTGTTATTTTAATTGAGCCCTAGAAGAGTAAAAAATGAATAAATGCATACAGACCAGAGTCCCCTCCTTTTCTTTGCCTCTCCCTCTCCCTCTCCATTACTCAAGTTTCCCCTCCACTTCCTCTAACCAACTAGACCTCTCTTACTCTCTCTTGCATTATTTTATTCCACCTACTCTACTCAATTAGACCTCTTACCCTTGCATTCTTTTCTTCCACCTACTATTCTTCAAATAGGCTTTTCCTCCTTTTAGAGCCCTTAGGCCAATTCATTGCTAACTACTTGTTAACATGGAATGACTCAAGCCTCTTTTTTAGTCATTAATGAGAAAGCCTATATCTCTAACTTGACATTAGGCACCATTTTAGAATAGTTGGAAGTATGTTTCCGGTAACCTAATATAGTTCATTGAAGCACAAGAGATCATGACATATATACTAACTGCTAGTTTCAATAACTGGTTGGACTTTTGTAATTTACATTCCTTGACATATGGACCAAGAACCATGTCAAGAGATCAATTTGGTTGCTTGTGTACATTGCGATGGTAACTACCTAGCCATTGGTTGGCCCTGCCCTACTCATCATCTTTAAGAGAAGGTTTATTTGTGATACATTTTTATTTCACAAGTACTGTAGTAATGGTACTTCCATGAATTAAAAGCAATTTGTTAATACCTGATCATAACATTCTCAAGCTTTGCTCTACTTCCATGACAAATTTTTCTATACTATGATAGAATGTACAGATCACATATCTTTGTGTACAATGTTCCAACCACTCATTTTTCTATTTTCTGCAGACTTATTTCTTCTAAAAATCCTCGCCATACCAAAGTTAGAAATTTAAGGGTTCATCTCTTCATTCAAAAGAATGTTACTCGTTTTCAAGTCTCCATGAATTATTCATAGCCTTGAATTTAGGTGAAGACAAAGAAGTCTCCAAGTAATTCCCAAAGCTGTGTTGAAGCGTTCCTTCCTGTCTAATTGATGGTGCTTATTTGGATCTGTTAAAAGTAAAATATATGGAATTGCATTGTGAAATAGTTAAAGTGATTTTACAAAATAAATTGATTTTTGGGTTTCATGAATGTATCAAATGGAAAAGTGTCAAAGCTTTCATTCACTTGTTATCTCATTCAACTTTTCATCAGAGGCCTCAGCATGTGAGTGACCCTCATTATTTTACATATATAATGGATTGAATATATGATTTATGTACACTTGTTACTACTATTTGACATTTAAATTATGGTTGAATATAAGCATAGGGAGCGTCAAAATAGCTGCATTTTCTGAGTGAATTTGGTTGCATAAAATTTTTCGAAAACTAAATGCAGTGGAACATTAATTATATGCAGCCAACAAAAATGATTGCATATAATTTAATGCAGTCATTTTCATTGGTTGGATATAATTATATGCATCCATTTTTTGTTGGTTGCATATAATTATATACACCCATTTTTGTTGGCTACATATAATTATATGTAGTTATTTTTTATTGGCCGCATATAACTATATTCAGCTGTTAGCCATATTTTGCTGTTAGCCAACAAACAGTTGATTTTGTTGATTGCAAAAGACTAAATGCAGTCAAAAATAGACTTTTTGTATCCAAAATGTTGATTGCATTAAGTGATTTTGTTGTAGTGTGATGGACATATATAAGAGAGAAACTGACATTACAAGAAGTAAAGAATCATGTCTTTAGATCATGGATTGAATATATAGCTCTATGCATCCACAAGCACATAGAAGGTACTTTGCATATACATAACTCAATTCAAATAACATAAAAAGTTAACATTTACACACCAAATATTTCAATAGAAATGTTTTTAATATGGAACCTCTTTATTTTCATAAATTTTGATGTTTTTATTAAATTCAAGTCATTCATATTGTATCCTACTCACATATCTAATCAGAGTGATTTTTGGTATTTTGACTAAATAAATAATAATAATTATGATGCATGGCTTATATTTGATAAAAATAGTAAAAATTATAGAAAACAAAAAAAAATCAAATTGAAAACTCTATTGAAGTATTTCCCAATATATATCCATTTATATATGTCATTAATGTCTAATTCATTTTATTAGGGGGTATTGATGTCTTAATTAAGATGCTGTGGCAAAATAATTAGGTTGATCCATCTGGTTATGCGGCCGTTGAAAATTTACTAATGCTTACTTATGTGTTTGGATAAATTTTCCATTTAAAAAGGAGTGCACTAGCCATGAATTTTTCTTTGATATGATATTATAACTATATTTTTATTATCTATATTAATTATGCTAACATCATCCTGATTTTATTGATAGTTGGAATACACCTTTGTAATATACCCTTAATCAAATACATCCTTTGCAAACCCAACTGTAAGAATAATCATCTTTGCACCGGCCAATATTTTAGCTTCAAAAATTACATTTGTTTTTCTTCCTTTTTAGCATCATCTATATATGTCATGGATTTAGAGGATGGAAATTAGGTTGTGGGGAGAACACATCTTTAATGCTTCAAAACAAACCACATCTTCAAAGAACGTCTCATGATGTATAATACCATCAAGCATGAAATGTACTACTATATTTCTTATATATATTAGGAAAGAAAATGCAATTACATGATGTACTAATTAATTGAACAGAGGAATTGCGACGACTAGCCATCCATCCCACGTTAATGACATCCTTAGGAGGAAAATTGAAGCCGAGCTGGTTTCATGGTGCGCAACTTGCACATTCCAAACGTTCAAGGTTGCTTTGGTTCCACAGTACTCGCTCAGATGCGACACAAGCATCGCACTCTTACTACACCTTACAGCAAACTAATTATTGATCAGCATCTCCAATATACCTGTGAATACTCTGCCAAATGAAAGAAAACGAAAAATGTGGTGGCGTTATAATCTTTAGAAATGGCATTAGAAGCTATGAGCAAAAAATTATTTTTAACATATGTAGACTTTAAATTTAACATATGTAGACTTTAAATTGCGGAAAATTAAATAGACTTACCTTACTAACAAATAAATTCTCCCCAAAAGTTGCTTCTCAAACTCAATGTTGTATAATCACGGGTTAAAAGTACACTCAATCCATAGCTCGAGAACTACTTAATTTTCTCTCGTAGTGTTTTCTTTCGATTAAAAATGATGGAGGATTGAATGATCATCGTGTTCGTTCAACAAAAATGGAGGATTAAATGATCATCGTCGAGAGATATCGAGAGAGAGAGAGAGAGAGAGAGAGAGAGAGAGAGAGAGAGAGAGAGAGAGAGAGAGAGAGAGAGAGAGAGA